>OY754308.1:86364040-86673553 GCA_963573325.1 Astragalus glycyphyllos
TTAAAATTTTAAAAAATTAAAAAGTAAAAAACATATTTTTAAACTAGTAATTTTAAAAAGTTAAAAAGTAAAAAACAGGTGGAGCATCAGGCGGGTCGGGTGGTTCCGGGGGAGGGCGAGAACCATCCAAATCAACCATGGGACACAAGACCAGATATGGTGGCGGGGGAGGACGTGTTGGTGGCGTAGGGCGGGCTCGCATCACAGTGTGGTGGTGGGTGGAAGATGGAGGTCGGGAAAGCAGCGCCGATGGCAAGGAGGAGAAGCTGACAGTGAACATTTTAGAGTGCTTGCGAGAACGTAGATGAAGCTGCTACTAGAGCAGAACCATAAGCCAACGGTGGAAAGGAGGGAGGCGCCGCCAGACTCGTAACAAAAACCCTAGCGGAACGCTAAAGGGAACAAAAAGCCACTACTGTGTTTGTGTGTTGTCGACATTTTACCTGTACCACATTTTTATGTCTCCACCCAAACTAATTTAGGGCTAAGGGCCATTGTTTTCTGTTTGTAGCCCCAAGTTTTTATACAGACCCTTGTTATTTTAGTATTTTTTTGAAGCAATTTTAGTATGTTTTATTAGATACATCCCCCTTTCTACTATATGTTTAACCCCTCTGTTATAAAGTCGACCGGAGAACCGGAGGTACTATCCTTTTAATTACTTTTTTTTTTTGTATGCACCCCTATTCCACACATAAATACTTCTCATGTATATTTGAATTCTTTTATTCATTTTTGAGGTCTAACTTAGGGGTAGCAAGAGACGGGTTGAGTGGGTTATAGCTAACCCTAAAACGTCCCAAAACTTTGGTCGGGACAATTCTTTAAACCTCAACCCGTCCTTAGACTGAACAAACCTGATGTGTTTGTGGATTTAATGGGATGAAGATGGAACGGGTCTTGCTCAGCCCTGGTCTAACTCAACTAGCAATTGCCAAATTTGTTAAGTTGAATATCATGTCACGGATTCAAACCAGGGGCCTCGCAGTTTTGTGTGTGAATCTCAAGTGACCTTGCCACTCCATCTACAAACTAAAAAGTTAAAAATAAATAAAGAATTAAATATGTTTGTGGTCCGTATAAAATTTTAGCTTTTTGTTTTTAACCCCTCAAAAAAAATTCACCTACTTTTTGTCCGCACATTTTATTTTTTAATCAGCTTTACTCCTAATGTCTTTTAATAACACTTCAGGACTTTTAATAGATCTTTTTACCTTTTATAAGTGCTATTAAAAGTTATGAAGCGCTATTAAAAGTAAGTGAAATTTTTTTAAAAGACTAAAACCAAAAAACTCAAATTTAATAGGGACAAAAAAAATATTTACCCCACAAATAAATAGTGAGTTTATTAGTGTAGAAAAATATAAGGTCTTTTTTATCTTCTTTTTTTTTTGAAACAATCATTTATTTTATTTTGGTTAATTAGTTTCTTACTTTCTTATCATTTATATTATTTCAAATAGTTTGGTTCCTATTTGCACCACCTTTTTGATATTCACAATCCCACGTGTATTTTTGGAATTGTGAACATAATTCTCACTTACTAATCAGCGAGCCTAATTGGTCTTCATTCGATTTTAATCCATCTTCAAATTATGTTTCACCATATCACTTTCTGAAAAACCAAAAATGAAAAATAAGTTGTTAGCGAGGAGTCGAGGACCATTCTAGCTAGGTTTAATCCGTTTGATCGTTGCGAGCAGTCGACCATTCTAGCTAGGACCATTAGTAATGTCTGTATTGACCATACTGAATTTATCTGTTTGGTCAATACGAATGTCCTTCAATTTTATAAAAAATATTTAAATAAATAATAAAAAACACTAACCCACAAATATTTTTGTTAACACAGAAAATCTGCTAAGTGGTTGGCTGAGGAAGGACCTAGTCGAGGCAAAGAGTTGGCCGAGTAGATGTGAGACGAGACACTCAAATATGGCGCAAGAAGCAAGACAGGTTTCCTATTGGATCTGATTCACCTTGTTCTCCCAACTCTTTCTTATTATTTCTAGTAAGAGCAATCACAAGATCAATGGTGGTAGCCTTAGTGGGGTATGCTAAAGAAGAGAGGGATATTCGTTTAATAGAGAGTTCTCTTCGGAAGAAAATCATCAACTCTGAAGGGAATTAACTTATAGTGGAGATTGCTAAGGACATCAAGGAAGAAATGCTTACCTCGGAAGACAAGAGACAGCTAAGGATAAAGAAGCTTGAACAAAAGTTCCAATTAAGATGTTTAATCTATAACGTAAGTTACCTAATTTATCTAGATAAATTATTTAAAGAAATCAAATAATATTACATACCATAAATAACTTAATTGCAATTAATGACTATACGTAACTAATTTTTTTCCAATAAATGGGGATAACTTTAATCTTTAAATGGAGTAAAATTTTTAAGGGTGATACCCCCTTAAAGATGTGATTACGATCCACTCTATTTTTTAAAAGAGATATAGAGAGGACAACGAAAATTGGCATCGTTGGTAAGAAGTAGGTTCATTCCATGTAAAGACGTTAGTTCAACTTTATTGCTGATGTGACAACCTCTTTGATGGTTAATCTGTTAGTAAGCGATAAACACAAAGTTAATGGTGGGCCATAAAATCATTTTTAAAATTTTGAATAATCTTATATATCTTATAATATAAGCGAAGCCATTCCTTCAGCTGGACTGGAGCACTTTTGTAAATTATCCTTATCAAAAAACCAAAATAAACGACTCAAACTATTAATAGGATATTGTCTTAAAAAAAGTCTTAAAAAAACCCATATTATACAACTCCAATACCAATTAATCCACTTCATCTCACGACTTCTTCTTCAAAATCGTACATAAACATTAATAACATGTAAATGTTTGCTTAATCACGTGCATTTCATTATTGTTAAATTAAAAATTTAAATTATTGCTTATATTTTTTCAATAATACATTCATTTTTTTGGAGTTGAGTTTTGAACGCTATCCTGAGTGGATCTCATAGGAGCGGAGCCCTTATCTCCAAAGACGAGGTCGACACCAAACGTTAATTAATCTCGACCTCTTTTTTACAACATGCCTAAAACGCAACGACATCATTAATAGCGATGATCTCGCCAGAATCTCATTTACTTTGAGACTAGGTAATTACGCCTATATTAATGGATACCACCATGGTTCGGGTTTGCACCATTGTTTTGTAGAATGATTCAGTTATCCAAAACTTGTCACCTTACCCTGCCAAATTGTGCCAAACCTTTACATTTTTTTTAATATTTAAGTAGTGTATTTTGCGGTATTGTAAAGTTTGGAAATTATTTTAAATGTTCAATTACATTAAGTTTATTTCTCAATAACCGGAAAATCTTTAAGTAGTGTATTTTATTCTATTTTATTTAGAATCCTAATTATGTTTAAATTATTATTAATAATCGTTAACTTTGTATAGTTATTTCGGTCGATACTAGCCTACCCCGTATATCGCACGGGTACTGCGGCTAGTTATTTTAAATGTAAAAATGGGGTGTATTTCACATCGGTCTAAAATTTGTAGTGAAAATACAAAAATTCCACCCTTTGCATCCAATGGGCCCAGTTGCCTTAACTTTGTGCCACAATATAACCGGCAAAGCATTCCAACTGATTTTTTGCCCCTCACCACCCTATATATCTACTACAGTAGTATCTTTTTTTTTTGGTGGTGTTACTACAGTAGTATCTATAAAAAGTCAATCTTTATAAAATTGTGGGCTATTTTTTCATGATGACATACATACATATCCACCTCTCAAGATGGGACCCGCTATATACACCTTTCTCTCCTTATTTCCCAGTTTCTTGAATTTTGACACTCACTCACACTGCTCTGCGTGGACAGTCACCAAAGTGTAGGTGTGACATGGCTCTATCTGCTTTCACTACTTCAAAGCTGAAGCATGATGGTCATGTGTGAAACTCCACCCAGCAAGTCTCAAAAAGAAAGTTCAAGTGGGGCAAGTTAAAGGCTTCTATGCTTTATCACTAGTCCGGTGCGGAGGCAATAACATGAGCAATACATATATATCAGAGTTTCTTCAATTCAAATAGAGTTAATATTAATCAAAACAAATTTACCTAAACAGTGGGCTGTTTTGTTAGCACCTCACCTAACGGGACAAACTTTAAAACGACGAAACCGTGAAGTAAAAATACTGCAGTCATTCACAACGATGCTAAAGTGAGTAGGTATTGTTGTAGAAGAAGAGAGCATTGTTTGATCAATAGCAAATTAAGAACAAGTTTCATCCCAATACATCCACTAAATCAACATCATTGGGAGTATTTATTCGCCAAGTTGCGGCAGCCATAAATATCTCCCCATTTTCATCTCTAATCACACCCCAATACCCAAACAATGGGTTTCTTTCCAAATTTCAAAGATACATACATTTTCACCTCACTTATACTTTTAATAATAACGTCCTCAAGCAAGGTATGAAACGATACCTAGACATTTTCAAAGTTAATACTAAGGGAAGAAGCAAACCAAATTTGTCTCACCCAAATACACTTGCAAAAAATATGATCTATATCTTCACGGTCTGAATCGCACCACAAACACAAAGGGGAAGCATGAACACCTTTAGAATTGAGCTTCATTCTAAAAATAAAATTGTTATGTAAAACTCTCCAACCTAGGTGAATATCAAATAAGGTAAACAATACTCCAAATAAGCATAAAATTTCTTTAACTTTCTTTACGGATCTAGATTTATACTTTGGAATCTTCATACCTGTACATTAATTTTCACAAGTTTTTGGTGCATTTGCTAGTGTTGGTTTCTATAGCCTTTTGGTTATTCTCACTAATTGCACAATAATCATGATGCACTTATTGTGATGCCCATTATTATTAGGATAGAGACTATTGCTTTTGATCCTCAAACCAGAGTTTGGATCCCCACAAGTACTCGTGGGACAAGTTATGAGAGAGTGTGACACAAACAAAAAGATAACAACATTTATTGCATTTATTATTATATTGTATGTGTCACTCTCTCTCATAAATTGTCCTACAAATACTTGCGAGGATCCAAACTCAAATCATACCAAAGTCGACCGCAACTAATCATTTTAAATTCAAGCCAATGATCTTTTAAATGTTGCAAATCATGGGGATATTTGGAGGCATACCTCAGGAAGATCATACACTCCCGACTTGTTTCATTGCAGGTATTTGGTGCATTTGAAAAGTTAGGAACACGATATGTATTGCTCATGATCAAGTTCATTACTACTAGTTGCAGTTGTTTATAAGGAGTTTTCAAAGTAACTCCCCCAAAATGTATCGATTCTGTTATGGTGAGAGTTTTGACCATATACACCCCCTCTTTTCACATCTATTCAGACCCCTCAAGGGACTAATATCAAAAGGCTCAATCCAAACATCAAGGGCTCAGATCAAATCACAAGATCGGACTGCTCTGATTCGTTGGGACAAACCCCACCACACTCTATAAATACAACATTCATTGCCTCATTAATGGTAAGCATTCTCACATTTATTACTCTGCTATGACTACCTCACTGACTTGAGCATCGGAGTAACTTTGCAGGTACAACACCAGCTCGGATCGAAAACAGTTATTAGCTAAGGACATAGACCACTAACTACCTCGGACCATCCTTCAAGGTCGGAAGTACAGTGCTGAACAGATTCAAAGTTTGAATTCCTCTCCGGAGATGTCCTACTTAATTTTATTACCCAACAATTCATCAAACATAAGTACATAAATATTTACGGGGCGATTAATACCTGTGGTAAGTGTCCATCACTGTTAGTTGTATTGACTGTTTCAGTGATATGATGATGCCGATTCTCGAATTTCAATCCATATTTCATAGAATGTAGTGTTTATTTATCATTTCATTTAAACCAACACAAAATATGTGATAAGTGTGGATCTGTTGTAGTGTAGTGCACTCCGTGGACCTGAGTTAGCTATTGTTTCCTTGAATAGAACATTTAGTACGCGCATGCTGAGCTGAGACATAATATTAAAGACGGAAAAGAAAACAAAACTACTATCTTTTATAGATTATTATAGTTAGAAAAATTAGAAAACAAAGAGTAGATGGAACAGCATGAAAGTAACATGGTCAGCCAGCCGACCTTAAAGGCAGGAACAAACAAAATAAGCAGAACCTTATCTCAAATTCTCATCACTAAGTCTATATGATCCTTCCCAAATTCTACGCTCCATAATCATCTACCTCCCACGGAATCAAATGCCCATCATACCAAATCATTGGTGGACCTATGTGTCTGTTCCCCCTCACACATCCTCTCCCTTGCCACCTGTTTTTTATCCTAACAGTTTTAGTTATAGTATATATCATGTATATATGTTTTTCGTATGTATATATTTATATATTGTCTTGAGTGATAAGGGTTGAGACTTGAGATGATGACATGAGAACCACTTGCTTGTTTGGTTTAATGTCACTTTGTTATGTGGATGTGATGTGGAATCAGAATGCTTAATTTATAGTGATCATTTGATTAATACCAACACCACCAATATGCTTAAATCATTTGTCTGTCGTTTGTATATTGTGATTATTCCCAATCATTCCATTCAAGTGTAACACAATTTGGTAGAATAATACCTGATTTATACTATATAATATATCTCATGCTTACTTTCATGTATAAAAACCATTTTCTTTTTCATTAGAATTTTAATATCTTCACTGTTTTAAAGTCAAATTCTATCTACCTGAGTTGGGTCCAAATGAAAACAAAAGCAATGGTTACCCATCTACTTTTCTTTTTGGTATTCAGCCACTTGCTGACAAAAGCTTCTGCATATATTAATCCTGTTCTAAATTATTTGGTACGTACGTGCCAGCTGATTATCTTACTCAATCAATGATTAACAAATTCTAAATCATAGCCTTTTTTAATCAATATATTTAATCATTAAAGTTTCTCTTTAAAGTAAACAGCAACAATTAACTAAAAGCACATGTGTAGACTTGTAGATCCTTCTCTAAAACTTTTCAATTTTGTTTTGTTTTTTGTCAATTAAAAAGAAATCATCATATTGACATCAGAAATACTCACCTATGACATAATGAATATTAAGTTCATCCTAAAAAAATCACCGGTTTAAAATCTCACAGATATTCGTAAAGCTTAACACAACTAATAAAGTCGAAGTTGATAGATTGAATATTTTCTGTAATTACCTGAATTTGAATTCGGGATCTCGACACAAGTGATATTTGCCACTCTGTCTAGAAAAAAAAAACCTCATTGATACAATTTGTTGTGCCCTACACACAAAAAAGGACACCCGCATAGATTATTTAATTTTGTTGTTTGAAATTAAGGCCGATTTTCTTGAATTTAAAAATAATAGTAAAAGAAAGGTGTTTTGTCTTCTTTTTGACCTTGTTATGATCGAAGAGAAGATTGGAATTAGATTCAGGTTCCGCAAGAAAAACAACTTGCATTCTTATTTTCAAAATAATTATTTGTACCTGCCCACTTTTGTGTGCCCATGATGATGCCTATGTTGAAGTTAAACCGTAGATGCGTGTGCTTATTCCCATCGAACATGCTCCTCAATTAATTCATTATTTCCCGGATACCCGTTGACAATTTAATTGTAAATTTGATTCTAGATTAACCTTTTTTTTGTCGACATTCGAGCAGCTTAAACATGATTTTTTTTGGTCACTCAAACTTGATAACTTTGGCACGGACCACATAGTATTTTGAAAAGAACGATTCTCTCCATTCTCATAGCTAGTTGTGGTAGTAACCTGATTTGTTAGGAGTCCTACATGCATCGAGCAAATAAGAAAGTTTAAAGTGGTATTTTAAGTCATTAGGCTCTCCCACCTATAGTCTTTTGGGTTTGGCTCTTCTGATGTGTTTAAGTCCTAACAATTGATGCTTTCGTTGAGTGAGAGTTGTCTACAGAAAGGGCTTCCATAATGTACTAAAGCAATGATATCACTATCATTATTTTTACAAATAATAACAGGAGAAAATGACTATTTATGAGAGCTAGCCCTTAAAAACTTTGACCACATTTGTTTCTAAAATCTTAAAATGAGTTAATTAGTCTAGTTTCCTATCTAAACTCTTCATTCATTACGAGAGACTTCTTTGTTTCAAATCTTAACTTGGATACTCAATATAAACCCCTTTAGAGTGAATTTTTTTTCATTCAAATAGTTTTTTCATCCACATACATGCATGTACTTGCACTGTTTTTTTTGACACACGTACATCAATGAGACACGCCACGGGTCCCCAATTGCTAGGTACATTGACTTGCCTCATTCATCAACATAATTATTGGCGAGTTTCAGTGAGAAGAAGAGTTTCAGATGAATGAATGATGTTGATGATGATGATGATATAAGCCCTAATTAGCCACGTGTTATGGCAACATGGACATCCAAGTCAGTTTAAATTAACGTTGTTAAGAAAAACTAAGAGTAGAGACCTAACTAGAAACGTTTTGAATTTTGCAAGGTTCATTTTAAATTTTTTTTTGCCGGGGGTATATGGATTCTTGTGATATTTGCAAGGGGTAAAAGCTATTTAAGCCTTTTTGAATTTTCAATTCCAAACCCTGTGGTCAGTTGGGGGAGGAGTTTTGCTTATTGGGGGTTCAACGAAATGGGAGCATTATGGTTCTGTTAGCCTGTAATTTCGATAGGCTAAAGTAAATGCAGTCAACGGGGTTTGACTTTGGTTTTCTCAGAAGAAGGTGTTGATTTCGACATAGAAGAGTTGTATCAGAAGACAAATTCGACAAAGCCTTAGACTTAACAAGAGTTGAACGGTGATATTTCGACAAGAAGAATGCTGGGATTCAATAGCAGGTCAAAATCAAGTGCTCGCCGTCGAAGTTCTGGCAGTTACGCTAGTCGAAGGCTGAAGCAGTTTTCTTTTTTTTTAAAATTCTCTGTATAGTTAGTTGGTTATGTTTTTTTCCCTCTTTGTATAAATAGTAGTTTTTCATAGGAAAAACGGGTCACAAACTCGTTACAGAATTCTCACACTCTAACTTCCAACACATTACAGAGAAAACGAGTCAGAGAAGGATGTATGATCTGTGAACCAACTCTCTTTTCAATTAATGCATTTTAATTTGCTTTCTTTATTGCTTTTCTGCAATTTTTTCTTTGTTTTTCACTTCGTCCCTATCTGAAGAAATTCGACGGTTTCGCGTGAAACTGACAATTATCTTCATTCTTTTCTTTGAAAACCGCAAGAACACGCATAATTCTGGAAAAAACTTTAACACAAATGGTCTTAGGATTTACTAATTGATCCTGCAAACAGAAGCAATTTCAAACTAGCGGTGTTTACCAAAAACCACGGTAAACAGGTTCTCAGGGAATGTTAAAAAGGTAGAGGATAAGAGGGATACTTCCTTTTGTGGCAAGTTATTTGAAGGGTATTTTGGAGACTTAATTTAAAAAAGACAATAATTAAATAAGATCTTTGGTAATGACGATTTTTTGTATTTTCTTCTTATAATAGAGACTAGAGGGGGTAATAATTTTGGGATTACAAAAAATATGTATATCCACCAAAGAAACTAGAAGAAACAATTTGTTTGATAAGATGGTACAAGCAATTCATCAACACATAAGAGCCGGTGTTAATTAACACTGTTATTTCCTGCTGATTAATTATATTAGGTTTATCATTGATTGTGGGTGACCTAACTTCTGCTCAGCATAGCCGACAATGCATTATTTGAAGTGCTTATAGTACTAATACAAAGGAGTAGGTCCCAAACTCTCGACATCAACTTTCTAGTTAAGCAAAGATCCGGATTCTTGTTGATGAATCATTTTCTGGCACCATTATAACTCTTTGAACTTCAATTGTGTCTTGTACCTACTTTTCATTAATCTTATTTTCTATTGGAAACAAACAAACAAACAGTGCGCACATCCCTTTCTAATCTTCCACCTCCATAATAAGCTAAAGAAAAAACTTCCAACCAATCCATGCCTCAAATTCGTCATTCATTAAAAAGTATGCAAGAAATTGGTAAGCAAAGTGACATGGCATCCATCTCTAACTAGTTCAATTTGACACGGAGTGGGAGACAGTTCATGTCGGTCTGTTATTGAACTTTGTCACACAATACATACTTATATGTATACACCTATTTTTTTTTCGGGACGATCGCTGGCTACCCACGCAGTGTCCCAATGCTTTCAACGAAGGACTAATCTGTTTTCGCGCGTAGAGACTCTTAACCCTTGCGCTGGCCAACATCCTATTTTGATGTGGGCAGGAATCGAACCCAGGAGCAAACCGGATCGACTCCTACTACGTCCCAGAGGGAGCCCTAGACCACTGGGTTAGGAGTGTTGGTTATATACACCTGTTTCCAATCATGCATTTAATTTTTATACTGTTATATTTATTTTTGGAAACAACTTATGTAACAATCTTTGGATGAGTTAATGCATATAGATGGATAATTCATATCTGAAATATGTGAGTGTACAGAGAGAAAGGTGCATAGTTAACGTGGAAAATAAATTGAGATAATGAACAAATATTAATGGGAAAATGAATAAATTCTAGGCTTACATAGCTTTTACCCCCTGCAAATATCACAAGAATTCATATACCTCCTGCGAAAAAAAAAATTTTAAAATGAAACTTGCAAAATTTAAAATGTTTCTAGTTAAGTCTTTGCTCTTAGTTTTTCTTAACAACGTTAACTTAAACTGAGTTGGATGTCCACGTTGGCATAACACGTGGCTAATTAGGGCTTATATCATCATCATCAACATCATTCATTCATCTGAAACTCTTCTTCTCACTGAAACTCGCCAATAATCATGTTGATGAATGAGGCCAATTTCAGTGAGAATAAGAGTTTCAGATGAATGAATGATGTTGATGATGATGATATAAGCCCTAATTAGCCACGTGTTATGCCAACGTGGACATCCAGCTCAGTTTAAGTTAACGTTGTTAAGAAAAACTAAGAGCAGAGACCTAACTAGAAACATTTTGAATTTTGCAAGGTTTATTTTAAAACTTTTTTTTTGCAGAGGGTATATGGATTCTTGTGATATTTGCAGAGGTAAAAGCCATTTAAGCCTAAATTCTAACAAAAAAAGAAAGAAAATAAAAAACAAAAACAAAAAGAGAGAGAATAGAGAAAAGGCAGGAGAGACACGAGTAAAGCGGGAGTAAATGAGGGCCAATAATTGGTTGGTACAATGCTAGGTGAAGCTACTACATTACATATCCAAAGGAAATATGCATCTTTCTTTTTCGCACAAATACCACTTATAAACTCACACATGTAAAGTAGAGATCTCAAATTCGAACTTGAATAACAACGAAAAATATCAAACCTAACAATGTTGATTTTGCCAGTTGTGCTAAGCTTTATAGACACGCAAAGAAGCGCATATATAGCTAAAGAAAGTGCAGTAGTAGTGATATGATTGGTAGCCTTAGAAGATTGTGATCAATGAGGTGAGCCTCTTGAGAAGAAAAAAAGAGGAATGTTTCAAGGGTTAAGGAGGTGAGTTTTGATTAGTTGAGGATCTTCAACTCTGATGGAGTTCAATTCAACCCTTGTGCTAAAATTACTAAGAGGATGGCTCTGCTTGCTGAGGCTAAGCAGCTCGACCGAGGAATAGTTTAGTTGAGGGGTTACTAATTAAGGCATAAGTGCTAATGATTTCGCAACTGAGGTTACTATATTAATGCAAAGGAGTTGCTTTGGGAGAAAATAAGCAAAGCACGCGAGAAAATTTGTTGAGACGTAGAGATGTTGAGAAGAACGTGGCCAAAGCGTCTAAAAAATAGGAAGCAGAGGTTTTCTTCCCACTTTTCGTGCTAGTGGGCGTTATGAAACGACTTTCCTAGGTTTTATGGAAAGTTAACATTACTGTACGTTGATCTTAGCCAACCCAACGGTGGTTAGCTATAAGCTAGTGATCATGGTTGATAGAAACCCTTGTATATATACAGATGTGGATCCAAGACCCTAGGTCAGGGGGTGCAAAAAAAATCTGTTATAAAAAATGTTGGTACATACGGTTGTTTACTTTTTTTCAAATATCCTCACTTAATTTTCTAAATTAAAGAATCGAGTTATCTAACTTCAAATTTATTTAAATATAAATCGCCAAGTTAGTCTCTAAATTTATACGCCCATTCCTATTTAGGTCCTAAAATATACGAAAATATGAATTAGTTTGTAAAAGTATGTAATATAAAATAAAATTAGTTTCTAAAGCTTTATAAATAGTGCAACACGGGAGGTACTAATGATTGGCAATCACACCTACAAAGTTGAACAAAAAAAGATCAAAAGTTTAGTTTTATAACAAAAATAAAATAAAATAATTTAGAAAGACTCAAAAGTTTTTTCAATGTATTTTTTGCAGCACAAACCAATATTGAACCACGTATAGGTTATTATAGTCAATTTTACATTATCTTCTCCGGTAATAGCTTGTCCTGTGCATTGACTACCAAATAATGTACGGTACAAGTAGTTGTCCAGTATTGTCATGTATTGTACTATCTTGTTCTGTCCAGTCCTATGATTGTTTAAAACTCACGTGGTCCCACTAATTAGTGGATCCTATTTCCAAATTTGTAGGACCTAAACGAATTTTAACCAATCATAATGTGAATGTTGAAGAGAGTACACAAAAGTGAGCATTGCTGGCACGTCTCATAATTATATTATTATTAATAATGTAACGTGGTACAAATTTGGTTGGGAAGGCAAACCCTCTTGATATGTTTTTCACTACCATGTGATCTTGAACAGAGATAGAGAGAGTGACTGAAGGGATTTTTGAAGTTTCCTGTTTTTTTTTTGGTGAATTTTGAAGTTTGGCTGGTTTTACAAAATTTGAATTTTGAAGTTTCCGACAAGTGATTTGCGATGGAAATAGTTGTCGCTAATTTGTGACGGGCAACAGCCCATGCTAATTAGCGACGGGTTAGAGACAAATATAGTCGTTACTAATTGGCTACAAATTTCCCAATTCTGTTGCTAGTTGTTACTGACCAACCTATTTGTGATAGAATAATTCTGTCGTAAAAAAGAATTAACGACAATTTTTCTGTTGTTAGCGACAGATTTGGTCGTCGTTAATAACCCACTTTTTGTAGTGCCCAAACCATATCATCCGAACGCTCTCTAGTCAAAATATTAATAAAGTGGAAACTAGTTCAATGATGAGTAATTACTCGTATATAATTATATATCTGGTACACAGGTGGGTGGGAAGGCAACCATCTCGATATGCTTTTCACTGCCATGTGATCTTGTTCAGAGATAGAGATAAAGAGGGAGAGTTTGGAATTTTTCAAGTTTGTCTGTTATTATAATTACATTAAAATTAATTAAAATGGACATAACAGTAGTGAGGAGACTGAAGAGGTGGTTCAAATGGTCAACCTATGTAAATGATATACAAAAGACTTTTCATTATTTCCAATATCATCTCAAGATTCGTTTCCCTACTCATTCCTTGATTGGGTTAATAATAATCATAGCCACACCCACCCACCCACCCAATGCCCCCACACAACAAAAGTCCTCTATTCATTCTCCACCTCCCCACTCTTCTGCTAATCCAAAATCACCCTTTAAAACCACACACACACACACCATCTATTTTTCTAACTCAATAATTCTCAGCTCTTTACCCACCTGAAACCGCCTTAATAATAATTCTTCTCTCAGATGGGTCTTCATCAAGATGCCAATAACTCAGACCTTCACCTTGTTCTAGGCTTATCTTTGACTTCTTCTACTATTGCAAAGGAAAACACCACTCCAACACCATTGAAACCTTATTCCTCTAACGAACCTTCCTTAACGTTGGGTCTCTCTAATGGAAACAAGGCTTATTGTGATGATTTATCTAGACAAACTTCACCTCACAGTCAAAGCGTTGCTTCATCTTTCTCCAGTGGAAGAGTAGTAGTTCCGGTGAAGAGGGAGAGAGACTGTGAAGATGCAGAGGCAGAAGATAGAGTTTCTTCAAGAGTTAGTGATGAAGAAGAAGATGGAACAAATGCTAGAAAGAAACTTAGACTTACCAAACATCAATCTGCACTCCTTGAAGAAAGCTTCAAACAACACAGCACTCTCAATCCCGTAATTATATATCTCTCTCCTCTTTCCTTATTTTTACATGTCAAAAAAAAATATCCATTTATTTTTAATCATAAATATTATTGTCAAAATTAAATACAATAATTTTGACAAACAACTACTTATAATACTATTTTCTTGGATTGGATATTTTAGAAGCAAAAGCAAGCTTTAGCGAAGCAGTTGAATCTACGGCCTCGACAAGTTGAAGTTTGGTTCCAAAATCGGAGAGCAAGGTACATCCATCCGTACATAAACTTTTCATATATATATAAATATATATATATATATATATATATATATATATATATATATATATATAATACGTGAAATATTTTTATTTTTATAAATAATCTAATTAAGATGTTGGTTTGGGTTTTGCAGAACAAAGCTGAAACAAACGGAAGTGGACTGTGAGTTTTTGAAGAAATGTTGCGAATCGTTAACAGACGAAAACAGGAGGCTAAAAAGGGAATTACAAGAGTTGAAAGCAATGAAACTAGCACAGCCTTTATACATGCCTATGCCTGCAGCAACTCTCAGCATGTGTCCTTCTTGTGAAAGGCTTGGTGCTGTTACTGAAACGGGTTCTAATAAGAGTCCCTTTGCTATGACTCCAAAGCCTCACTTCTATAATCCATTCACTAATCCTTCTGCAGCTTGTTGATTGATTATATGGTCATTAAGTTTTTAACTTTTCTGGGTAAAGAATAGAGAGAGAGACGGTACAATTTCCAACAACCATTGTATTTTTTTGGTTGAGGAATACGTACGTACGTCTAACTAGGGAAACGTACGGTGTAATTACTACTAGCTTGCTAATACCGTAGAAAATACTAGTCACTGCTGATTAAAATTTCATTTTTGCTTCTTCTTTTTTTATTATTGTAATGCATGTTTATAAAATCATTATAGAATATTACATCCATCTAAAGGAATTACTATTTTCTTTTATTAATGTTTTTTTTACCGAATTTTCTTTTGTTGTTCATTTATGATATTCTCATGGTATGTTACTTTAACGTTAATATTCATGTGTCCCAAAAAACCAATTCTTTCATAGCAAAAAACTGATTAATTTGTCAAAAAAAGACTAAACTGGATTAATCATGTTTATTTATGTACACTTTTTTTTTATAAGCAAATTTATGTATACACCTTTAATTGTAACCAAAAAAAACTACGTTTGTAATGACAATTAATAAGTACTAGTACAACTTGAGGATATCCATGAATTATTACTGAGCTAAATCAACGAGAGTTTTAAAGTGGAGAAATTTATGATGTACAAATATCTTAGATTTTATCTTTCCATAAATAAAAAGGTCCGCGACAACAAATTTTCACAAAGAATCCATTAAATTTTCTTGTAATTACAAGTGGAGATTAGTCTTTCATTGAAAGTGTTAATACATTCCGTGAATAACTTGTAGTGCATGTATTGATGAGAAATCAATATATATAGTAGCTCTGTTTAAATTATTGATCAATGTTTTAAGCTTCTTTCCACGTGTCTAGTTTATTAATAATTAATTTTATAATAGTGCAAGGAAAGCAGAAAAAATTAAGAGTCTTGTACCTACGAAGGAAAAGAAAATCTATTACAATCACTTATTTAAAATCCAGTCAAGCAAATTCTCCCAGGTATGGGCGTATGGCTAGTATATATTGGATGCTATTTATTGCATATACTTCATGACAAATATTAAATATTTGAATATACTAAATGTTAGTATACACATATCTTAATCTTAATATCTACTCCTATAATGGTATGTAAAATAATGATTGTTGATTATTGTAGTAATATATGAGTTGGATGGAGGTTGTGATTAAGTTACGGGAAGGTCGAAGGTATAGGAAAGTTAGGTCACGTGTCTGTAAATCAGTTGCTGAAAGAAAAATTGAATGAGAAAGAGGGAGATACGGAACGGGTGGGATGAGAGAGAAAAGAAGGTGTTGTCTGTCTAGGGTATGGTTGAGCATTCTCGCTTAACTAAGTGTTGGAAATTTGATCTTCGTATTGGATACAGAGCAGTTTTAAATTCTTAGGCCAATTATTTTACCATTTAAGGTGTCTTTAATCCAACAGTTGGTCTCGACCAAAAAGAACGGTCCAAGTCAGTCCAAGGATGATGATTCATGATTGTATTGTATTGTATGATGCAAAAATGTGTACATGGTAGCGTGTCACGAAATGCTTTGCCTTTAAGGAGACTGGTGGGTCACACACGCACGTGATCACCCACTCCTTTTGGTTATTTTGCCATATACTTGGTCCCAGAAAAGCCCACAAATTCCGCCTCACACGTCATCTAAGCTTCCCTTATACGCCCACAATCAACGCTGAAGATCTTTTATCATACTATCTCCAACAAACAAATATTTAGATCTGGATACTAGAGCATTAAATGCTGAGGGAGTTCACCATACGCGTATACGTTTTAACTACGCTATATATCATGATTGGAATTTGTTGGAATGGACACTAGAACATTCAATGCTGAGCCAGATGTTCAACATACTAGTATAGCAAAAATAATAATGCTACTACTATGTACACAAATGGATTTCTTTGGGATAATGTACTATTGAATTAATTACACATATCACTCATTATGTTGTGGACCAATAAATATCATGAGCGAGACTTTCCGGGGGAAAGAGGATACTTTCCAGGAAATTGCTAATCTGCATCCTCATCATCACTTTCATCACCAAGTTTAATTGGTACGTCTCCATCTTCATCATATGAGGCCCCTTCAACGCAATCGTTACAACCGGTAAGCCTAGAACTTTGGTCAGTTTATAATGGATAGACTCATTCTACTCCATAATAAAAAAAACAAAATCAGTGTCCTAAGAATCCGATCGGACCAATTGGTTTAACTTGTTGAAAGGAGAACTAAACTCTCTAGTGGTTAGTTCAATCTCAATCTCATTTAGATCGTAGTTTAGTTGAACCGCTAAGAATCCACCAATTGAATCAAGTTGAAATCATTTGAAATGATATTTTTAGTTTTTTATTCTAAGAAAAGAGAAACAGAGAAATTGAAAAAATGCAATTTCATTATTCTTGAAAATGAAAATCGTACAAAAGAATTACAAGAGTGAAGCTTTATACAACAATCATAAAACCTGTAATTGAGTAAACAAATCCTAGCAAGATTACAACCAACTAAAACTAATCTAACTTGCTATCTAACTAGAACTACAAAGTGAAGTTAACTGAGTAAAATAGATTAACTGAGATGGTTAGAATAAAATAATAGGGTAAAAAGGGAAAATCATATATCTTTTAATACTCCCCCTCAAGTTGGGAGATAGAGATTGTGGAGTCACAACTTGGACACCAAAGACTGAAACAAAGGCCTGGGGAGTGCTTTTGTTAAGGGACCAGCCAGTTGTTCACATGAACTAGCTTGATGAAGCTGGAAAGAACATGTTCTCGCACAAAATGACAGTTGATGTCAATGTGTTTGGACCTCTAATTGCAGTTGGAGGTAGTGGCAAGATGGATGGCTGATTTGCTATTACAGTACACCATCGTAGAAAGTTAATGCACGTAGTTTGAATTAAAGACAACAAAATTGTGTGCCAAAGCCTATATGAATATCATAAGATCTTATGGAGAGTGAGAAGTCTGGGAGTTGAGATGAGGTTGTAGCGACCGAAAAATCCGGATGAGGATTCCTCGAAGGTTCAAAAACGAAGCCGCCACCAAAGTTTCGTTTAAGGGCAAATATTGGAAAATCCCTTTGGTTGGATAAGGGTCCTTGAGACCAAGTTTGGGTTCGGGAGTCGGTTATGCATGGGGAAGGTATTAGCACCCCACGGCATCCTTCCTAAGGAAAGTTACCTGCTAATTAATTGTAGGAGAGAAAGTTAATTTTGAAAATATCTAATTTACCCTTTTTATTTTGGACTAAAAGAAATTGAAAGAAAAAGAGTTGATGTTTTTGAATTTTAAAAAAGACTAAAAAAGGTTTTTTATTAGTGCAATTGACAGAGGTTGGCCGCCCTCTGCTCCTACGTATCTCTTGGTAGAGAATCAAATCACACGTAGTTCTTGGTAGAAAAAGTTTGTGTGTTTGTATTTTTTATTATTTGAATGTTTTTGAAATTGAAGGACATTCGTAATGACCAAACAAGTAACTCAGAGTGGTCACCACTAATAGTCCGTTTGAAAATAAAGGCGTTCACAATGTTCAAACGAGTTAAACCCAGAGTGACCATTACAAGTAACTGTTTTGTGATTGAGTGTTTGGAAGTGTTTGCTTGGAAACATGTTCTAAAAAGTTAAGATTGTGTGAAAATGAGTTCGACTCATTAGTGTGTGAAATGTGTGATGATGAGTTGGAATCATTGTCCAGTGATACAAAGGATAATGAAAATGAGAAGGTAAGAATGCCAAAAACATGAGGTGTAAATAAATACTCCTTCCGTTTCTGATTTTTCGTACTTTTGGCCTTTTATTTTTGTTCCAAAACAATGGTACTTTTAAAAACCCAATGTACAATTCACCTAATTTTTCCTAATATACCCTCTATATTTATTTATCCTTTTAGAGTTTCAACGCATGAATTAATTGTCCCAAGACTATTTTACTTTAACTTCAATTATCCCAATACAACTACAAGTGGGGGATTTTAGTACTTAAACAACACAAATTAATGGTACCTTAATATGTGTGTAACAAGCCAAAAGTACCAAAGATTAGGAACGGAGGGAGTAATAATTAGTTATAATGTAGAAATAAAGAATAAACAAAATGAAGTAGAAAGAACCGTGGGTTAAGGGGTAAAAAGATGTGTGCATAGAAATAATAATAGTAGTTCTAACAGTGATTATTTATTATAGAGAAAAGATCATAAAAAGAGAAGGATGGGGGATGTTACACGGGGAACAGGGGGTGTATGTATCAATTTACTAAACTAATTTTCAAAATCACAACATAACAGTAAATGAATAACTAAGAAACAAGAGATAAAACAAATACTCCCTCCGTATCCTTTTAATTGTCGCTTTAGAGATTTCACACATATTAAGAAAAAGATGTAAAAGGAAGAAAGAGAAGAAAGATTTTGCATAATTAACCTTATTGGTGATAGGTGTATTCACCATCATCATAAATGCAAAGTAGATAATAATGTTTTGGGAGTGATGCTCATAGTATTAATTAGAGGGTAATATTGGTAAAAGTTTTATTAAAATTAGAAAGTGACAATTATTTTGAAACAACATTTTTAGTAAGTGAGACCATTATTTTGATACAGAGGGAATATAAAATAATAATAATAAGATAAAAGGAAAGGGAGTGGGGGACGTGCCATGTGCACATGTGTAGTGGTAATGAATGATTATAACTACAAAATAAAGAAATAAACAGAGGAAAAGGAAACGTAGGTGGCTGGCTGTTGAGTAACAAAAACCAATAACAATAATAAATACATGAAAAAGTAAAGGAAAACCAACTAAAAACCTAATCCCTAAATCAGCCGCTTCCGAAAGACAAAAGAGGAGAGAGAAACGTGTTTGAGTGAGAAGAGGGAGAATAGAGGACGCGGTGGTGGTAGAGAGATTACGGTGGTGTTTGTGGGTAGTATTTCGGTGATGAGGGGCTGGTGTGTAGTGGTTTTTGGTGATAGGGAGAGAAAGCGACAGTGGCGGTGTTTTGGTGGTGGTCACGGTTGTTTTGAAGTGTGGTGGCTGGTGGTTTGTGGTTTTGGATGGTGGTGTCTGTTTGTAGGGTGACGACAGTGAGAGGGCGGTGGCGGAGAGGTGAAGGTTTTTATGGTGGCTCACGGCGGTCCACGGCGGCGACCACCACATACGGTGGTCGGAGTCAAGGTTTGGTTCCACTCTCTTTCTCTCTCGTTTTTTTTAACAAATCTACTTTCCTCTTCTCTCTTCCCCTAAACTTTTGCTTTTTTATATTTCCTTCCAAAATAGTCACTTGTATCTCTTTAAGTTTTAAGAAAACATTTTCAGAGGAAGCATAAAAACAACATTTTAAGCGTATATATAGAAAAACATTTAATCGGTATTCACATATTGATTATGTACCTATATAAAAAAAATGTCAACAATACTTTTTAGATAAACAGCAATAGTATTAAGATAAACATTTTTGAGAGGAATGTAAAACCTAGCATATAATCAATGTTCACATTTTTAGAGTCTACGAAAATAAATAGAGGGTGTAGAGTACCTGACTTCTGTTTGTTGTTACTCGTTGTTCTAGGAAATGAATATGTTGTTGTTACTGCTTGTTGTTGTTGCTACTGCATGCTGACCTCTGTTTTACTTCCCTATGTCTCTACTCAAGGAAACTAGAACTCATATTTTGAGTCTTAATTTTTGCTTTAACAGTAATATTTGTTGTCTCTGTGTATTTGTTACCGTGTGTATTACTGTTGATATATGCACGGGTATTTATTGTCAAATTTGTGGTGTAGGTGTGGGTGCAAAGCAGTGGATTATTGCTCTAGAAGACCAGTTTGTTGTGGTTGCAGCTGAGGCATAGTGGAGCAGCAAGAGCAGCAATGGATGTGCTGAAATGTTTTTGCCCAAAATATGAAAAGCCAATGGACAGGTGAAAGGAGGATGAGTCTTGTAGCTCAAAATATTTTCCACTATAGCAACAGCAAGCAGCATCGCATGCTGTCCTTTTTTTTATTTATGTTTAAATTTTTGTACTATTTTGCTTTTATTTTTTGTCTACATGTAAAGCAAAAATTGTAACTTTGATATATTTCTTGTAATAAAAGGACATTTTGACTAATCAACTTAAATTGCAAATCTCATTTCATTTATAACAAAAATAATGATGATAACTTAAACTAATAAATATAATGATAATAATAAAGTAACGACTACCAAAATAGACACTCATACACAACGAGACGCAAACACGTGTGCGCAATCCAATTAGAAAAGACACGCGTGCTCAACGAAAATAAAAACGGGTTCATGATTAGAAACGATATGTGTGTGCAACGAGAATAAAAGCCGCAAGATCGTTAACGAACGCGAATTGACACCTGTTAACCATTAAAACCTCAAAATGCACAATAAGTAATATTTTTGATTTTTCTAAGAGAATTTAAAATTAGCCGGACAAAATTAGGGTATAACAGAGGTCTTCAATACGTCCTTTATATCAAAGTGGAAATGGAGGTGTTTAACTAAGTCGATGCGAGCTATTTCAAATTGGGCACGGTAACTTAGATTCATAGTGCTTGGATGCAGCTGAGGTTAGTAACAACATGTTGAAGAAGTGCTCCTTTTGTCGGAAAACATTGGTGTAAAACAGTGGGAGACGACGCCAATACAAAATTCTGGTTACATAAATGGGTGGGACCAACACTACTTAGAGAGCAATTCCCTCGAGTGGCTATTGGGTCTAGGATGATAGAGGGAATTATTTAGGCGAATTGGAAGCCACTGTGACTGGATATTGCCATTTTGTGGGTTGATCGACGAGTGTGACAGGTGGCGAAGGTACCAATGCGGAAGGTGTTAGTATACTATACCATATGTTCCTGTTATAGTGTGCTGCTAGTTTTATGTACCATGAAACTTATAGTCATTTTTTTTCAAATGCAAAGTAGCGGTTGAATTGTGGCATAAAGTAGCGTGGTGGCTTGGAGTAGTTGAGGTCCCTCGCATAGATGCATATATAGTTTTTTGCAATTAGACGGAGCCATTTTAGAGAAGAAGAAGGTAAGACATTTAATTTGGTTAACATTCACTTATGTAATTTGGTTGCAAGAAACGAGATTGTTTTCAGAGGGGTGCCCGTGAATGTTACAATACTATTTAAGCGGCTTGTAAATTTATCGTCGGGATGGTTTGTTGGTTTGGCGAGATGAATTGTGGATGTTTCCGTTGATAATTGTAGTACAAACCTAGTTTATTGCCTTAGCTTGGCTTAAATAGCCTCGCAACTAAGATAAGGCCTTCCTAGTGTTGTTGAGATAAATCTGCATTCTCGATGGAATTGAGATTTCAAGAAGGAAATAGGTGGGGTATTAACGAGTCTATGTTCACACGAAGAGTATGTTTGTATCGTTGATTGTGGTTAGTTTGGACATACGACTTCTATGGGGTGGTATATTTGTATCACATGATTGTCACTTTGGTTGTCACTAACTAGTGGGTATGATTATTGCGTGACTGGTGCATATCAAGTTTGGAGGGGCAACTTCTCTCTCTCTCTCTCTCTCTCTCTCTCTCTCTCTCTCTCTCTCTCTCTCTCTCTCTCTCTCTCTCTCTCTCTCTCTCTCTCTCTCTCTCATGGAATTGGTGTTAGTTCCTTTATTGGCAGTAATGTGTTGATTAGTTAGGTGTTGGGTTCTTATACAACTGTAAATAGATATCAACGATATATATATATATATATATATATATATATATATATATGGATATTCATTTTTTTCGAATGAGTTTTGGCCCCGGGAGGTTTTAACGAATCCCCTTGTAATTATTCGGGTTGGAGTACCTCTTGTACTCCTATTAATAATGAGTTTAATTTATATACATTAATGCCTTTACATCAACTTCCAATTACAATTCACCATTTAGCCACCTCAGATTATTTACGATTAAAATAAAATAAAATAAAGCAAAATTAGTCAAAGTAACTGCCATGTCACTTCCTCATGTTCTTCTAACATCATTTTCCCCATGAGCAAACTTTGACTAACTTTGCAGGGTTTATTATTATAATTATTATTATTATTATTATTATTATTATTATTATTATTATCACTAGTGGAAAATAGGCTTTTAACATCAAGGAATCGTTTAAAAAGAAACCCATGTAAAAAAGGATACGGTGGCAAACTTATAAATAAATAGTGATAGAAAACATGTTTAACATCAAGTTTTTACTTAACTGATGTAGAAAACCTCGTTAGTGTGTAAAAAAACGTTTTACCAAGAATTTTTAACATCGGTTAAAATTTAACTGATTTTAAAAGTGATACGATGGCAATTTTGTAATTAACAAGACTTTTGGCATCGGCTATTTTTTAACTGATTTTAAAAATGTGTTATAATTTTCAGCTTCCTTCCCTTCTATTCGTTGCACGCTTGCTCTCTCGTTTCCCTCTCAGCCTTTATCTACAACGGGTACAAAACCTGATGTCAAAAATGCACTAATATTTGATAAAAACTGACTTTTGGCATCAGTTGTACAAGAAACCGATATGAAAAACACTTTTGGCATCGGTTTTGTACCCGATGTCGAAAATGCTTTTTTTTTCACATCGCCTTTATCTACATCAGTTTAGTAACCGATGTTAAGTGTCATTTTTAATTGATGTTAAACATAATTTTTGTAGTAGTGTATTATTATTATTATTATTTTAATTACAAATAATTAATCTGATGTGGCTAAATGGTGAATTGTGATTGGAAGTTGATGTAAAAACCTCATACACATTTTGTGTATATAAATTAAACTCTAATAATATTCCTTTGCTTATATAAAAAAAAAGACAACAAATTTACTCTATCTTTACATGTCGGCAATTACTCATTTACTTATCCTTCTTTGGAAATGGGTCTCGATTAGAAATAAAGAACTTAGAGGTGGGGTAAGTATCCCAAGTAGGTAGCTCAACTGGCAAACTAAGAGATACCGAAGGAGTGCACCAAAGGAGTGCAAGAAGGAGGTCACAGGTTCAAACCTGGGAAACTAACATTCTCCTCTCCCCCACGAGCATTGTATATAAAAAAAAGAGGTGGGGTAAGTTTTTCAGGATTCATAAATTACATGCCAAATTCATATTTATAGAAAAGGACAAAACTTGGAAACGAGCCGAATCATATTCTACTCGAACTCAAGTAGAGCTACGAGCTGAGCCGAGTTTGACTCAGCTTGACTCATTTCCAGCCCTAACATGTACGTATAATACATATCTTTTTTTTAAGCAAAAGAAAGGGATATAGAGCCTCGCTAAAACCTTCTGATGCAAAACCCTCCTTAGGGAAAAAGCACCAGGAAGGAAAGAGTACTCCTCCCTAAATTTTATTGATAAAAAAGAAAATATTCAAAAAAACATGGGGGGACTAGACCAATACCCATGAGCTTAAACATGCTTATAACTGTAAAGAAAAAAACCAAACCTATAGAGGTGTGCAAAAACATCACTATAACGACTCTGATCCCAACCAGGTTGGCACCAAAGTCATTAACAATCATTTGCAGCACACCAAAAGTAGGAGGCAAAACAAATCCATCGAAGGAAGGAAGGAATTAACAAAACCTGTAGTTAGGCAAACCTAACCTATTCCTAAAAAAGTCCTCAGCAATGAAGTTTGGAATGAGATTCCACCAGGTAAAACCACTTGAATTAGTTCCATGACCTGCAAGCTTATCAGCACAAACATTACCTTTTCTATAAATGTGAGTGCAAACGATTATATTGTATTTTGGACGTAAAATGGATACCGCCTTAATAAGAAGAGATAATTCATGGACTTAAGTTCTTTCGTGTATCTTTTACGACACATACTATAGGAGAAAAATACAAAACAAATCCTAATTATGTGCAGACATAACCATATTTTAAGTCATTCTCCTTTGGATCATAATACACGTTGTTCTACAATTATTTACACATGTCAATAAGACTAGTAAATAAATAGTTCTAAAAGTATTTATCTTTTTGTTAGAATAGCTTTAACAATTTAATATTTTATTCTTCATATTTCTTTCTCTCTAATAAATATTTAAAGGTATCGTTGATAAAACAATAATTAATATTGTATTGGACATTGAGAACAACAAGTAACATGAAACAAAACTATTTATAGAAAATGACATGTATTCTGAAGGGGTATATAGGTAACATAAGCCAAAGTCTATTCTGAAGCAGAGGGACGTAGTACATAATTGATCATGTTGATGATTTAGCCACCTGAAGAGCTACGTAGGTGGTAAAACAGACTACTCAGATCACATCTAGCTGGCTTGAATCCGCCTACGATTGAACCGAGGGTTTTAAAATGATGCCCAAGCCCAATCCGTGCGAGTTATAGACTTTTCAGGCCAACTCAATATATAATATTTCTTTAAAATAAAAATAACTACATATTTGATTGATCATTTGCTCAAAAAAATTTCGATTGATTGCGTTATAATTGTAGATAAACTCGTTGATCAGGAAATGAAAGATAAGCATAGGTAATGTCTTTTAGGGACAACGTGTATTTTGAGATCCCGTCGGTTCTATAGGGGGGGCTTATATACATGTTTTGCTTGACACTTATTCGCAAGACTTTGTGGTTTGCTTAATATGTCTAAATTACTATTTGTAATTTTTTTTTGTAATGCATAAAGAGTGGCAAACACCACCGGTAAGCTTGCACACGCAAAGTGGCATGGGATCGAATACTCAAATTAGAGTAACCACGGAAAATGTCCAGCTAGCTAACAACGTCAACATTATGGGTTGTGCTAGTCTTAATGAATCATTACATTTTTAATTGAATTTACATAATTGATTAATCTTGTCATCAAGTTTAAATCAATTTCAAATATATATAATTTAAATCAAATTAAAATGGATATAATTTAGAAAAAGACAAGTGGGTGAAATCAACATATTGAAACATATATACGTCTTCATTTATAGTCCTATTAAAGAAAGCATCATTGACACCCATTTGAGTGAGAGACAACCATGTGAGAGAGAGAAAAGTATAACAACAATTTGATGGTTTGGGATTTGATAACAAGATTGAATGTGTCCCTAAAATTGAGGCTAGGCATTTGACGAAACACCTTCACTACTAATCTTGTCTTGTAGCATCGATCATATTGAACTATCGGGATTTCGTTTGAGTTTGAACAATCCCTCATTTCCAATCATGTTGTAATGAGGTTGGAGAGGAATTTATGGTCTCTTTGGGAGTTTGGAGTGTAGGGGAGAGGAGAGGAGAGCTTTGGGAGGAGCATAATAGAGATTAGATATAGAAATTTTTTACCTTAATTAAGAGAGTAATTTCGTAGATAGTGATAAGAGAATAATTATGATTAATATATTTTTAATTCTAAGATTAAATGTAAATGATTTGAAGAATTTACCTAAGTCCTCCAAAACCTTCCAAAAACCCTCCTCTAATACATTTTTTGTGTTCCTCCAAATTGGGAGGATTTGATTTTATGAAGAAAAATAAACTCTTCATTGAAAGTGATGGTATTCTTCCTTCCTTTTATCTTTTATCCTTCCCAATTATCCCAATTAATTAGCCCTTCGTAGAGGACATGAATTGAACACTCTTACCCAAAATATGGACATGCCACCAATTGATTCCTTCTGAATTACTTGGAACCTAGAGAGGTTATGTTTTCTAGGTTTAAGAAAAAGTAAACAGAGAGTTATGTTGTACGCTTTTACTCCTACAAATCACTAATTAAGCAGAAACATGAGTTTCTTTTTAGTAATTCATCTTAAATGGGTGTTTCCTCCCCAATCGATAGCTCTAGAGAGAAATCCCATAGGCTTAAATTATATGGATTCACCGTGAGACTAATCTCCACTCAGGTGTTTAGTCACATTAAAAGATCCACATCCCTCCGGAAAAACATGTTTTGTGCGAATTCAGATTCATCTCTATTCCTATCTATTTTCTGGAGAGGAAGTAGACCAAACACAAGATTGATAGAAATTATGAAGAATTATATGAATATAGTGCGAATCAAGAAATGAGTGAAACGAATTCTGGACCCTCTCACTAGCCTCTGAGGGTGGTATATATAGTACAATGGGTGATAAATACTAATGATTACAAATTATGGCCATTGGGCCGTTACAAGACATCAGGGAGAAATTACATGGATTGTAGTAAGTAGTAACTTCGTTGATTGTCATTACTGCGGAGCTGGCCGAGCAATTTGAGGAGGAGGTGCGAGTTGGTCGGTTGATCTTGATGTATGAGCTTCCTCTTCGGTTGAGTGGTGTCCGGCCGAGCCTATACAAATACCGGTCAGTCCAGTTGGAAACAATCCATAAATTCAGCTTGCTCAGCCAATTGTGATGCTATGATGATGTAACTTATGGTGTGGTAGAAAGCCCTCTAAAATAAGCATTAGCAATTGCTAGTTACTCGAACATTAAAGAGAAAAACTTAAACAAAAGTAAAAACAAAGTTGATGAATTCAATAATATTATGATAATTGTTTAATGATTTATGAGTTGCATCAGTGACAAATGCACAGTTATCCCGGCAGCTATTGAACAAAACGTTGTTAGTATGTTACTTTCTATTGGGAGGTATTGTTTGTAGGTTAGTAGGAATAAAGAAATAGAAAAAGCAAATGGCTACAAAAAAGCAGGTACAAGTGATGATATTATCAAAGAAGATGAAGAAAACAAATAGAAAGTATGAAAAGTATATTGTCATGCTAGACAAACTCTCCCCCGGCGTGTGATTCATATCCTACCTTTCTCAAAAAGTGCTGCCACCAACTTCCAAGATACCCATCACTCACATCATATATAGATATAACATATTCGTATATAACTATTTGCCCTTTGGACCTCCCTTCACTCAACTACCATTTTCCTGTTGCCACAACATAGGTACAATTATAAAAACCTTAATCCACTGTTTTTTTTTTCAGGCCATTCATTCTCGTAAGTCACAAGCCAAGAAAGACAATATCCTATCCTTTCTTAGCTACCTTCTTATAGTTCAATCCATATTCTTCTTTCTAAACATATGTTAAAATTCACTCTAGTCATGGCCATTTATTAGCATAGGAATCAGGTTGGCATTTGCATGCATTTGTATTCTGAAGTTGCACGCAGAAGATACTCAGTTTGCAGAAAAGTTTCTTTTCTTTCAATAATTTCCACCTAAAAGCAGTTGTTAAGAAGTGTTTCTTTCAGAGACATCAAATAACTTAGCTTAGCTAGGTGGATGATTGTGAGTAATTGGTGTGATGCTAAGGAGTGACATGAGAGCTTTTTCTGTGCTGCTGATTCTACTCATATTCTGCAATTCTGGGTTTCTTGTTATAGCTAGTGGTTTGTTCAACTTCACTAAATCTGGTTCAGCTTGGAACAATAGCAACACAGAGTTGGAAGACAAGAGAGGAGTGCCATCCGGAGCTAATCCTCTGCATAATCGGTAGAGAGACAGACAGACAGACAACAACATGGGTTATGTGGGGACCACAGAGAAAAAGATGTTCTGAGAGTATTAGTTTCAGAACCTCACAATGGTATAAAGGAATCTGATATTCCTTTTGTTTTTGTTTTGATGTTATTGTTGTCAGCATATAAAGAATTGTATTTAAATATGGACTATTTTTTATTGTGGTAATCTGACATGTTTGTGCATGCGTGTCTCTTTGTTTGCCAATAGATAATGGATGTCTTGCATTGCATTGCCATTGCCATTGCATGCCTATCATAAATTATTTTTTTTTTACTTGTTTTTCATCTCTTTTCTATACAAAGCAACTTGGAAATTTGTTTGATTAACTGTTTTAATGATTCAGTAATCAATTTACACACACGCTTACTCTGTCTCATCATTTCATCTTAACTATGGACTCTGTTTTGCGATTAGACATCAATAATTTGCAATTTCCAGTAAACTAAAGGAGATATCAAAATTGTTATACCATCTCGTAAATGTTATATACTTCTTGGGTAATTATCCGAAAGATAAATACTCAATATGCTCAATCAAAAACTTATTCCGTAAGTTTAAATTCACTGTCAGAAAAAGTTGAAATAATGATAAAAATTAGAGACAAAAAACGTGAATTTGGTCTTTAAATTAGCATTTCAATACTTAGCAAAGGAAATAGAGACTCCTTTTTCATCTCTAAATTTCAATCTTCTACCTGTGATTATCATTTCTATCCCTATATCATTAGCTATTGTTTTCACTATCACTCTTATTAGAAAGTTGGTTTAGAAGATTGTTAAAATTAGTTTTTCAGTTGTAACACTATATGTAGCAATCTCCTCTTCTTATTTTAGTAAGTTTTTAGTTCACAATTCATTTTAAATGAAATTCATATTCTATTCAAAGATGTAACTCTTAATATGGTATCAGAAGTGCTCTAGCTTCGCTTTCCTCTCTCCTTGGTGATTTCTCCATCATCTTCTCACGAATTTCTCCATCTGCTTCGCAATTCATGAACAATGACGCTCATCGTGGTATTATTAGAAGACTTTTTTGCCAATTTTTTTTGAAAGAAGTCATGGTTCACTTTATTTTATCTTCTTGCATGTGTTTAAAAAGTTCACCGAAGCTTCTTCCTCAATCATCCTTCGAGACAACTTTATCATCTTTTTTGTGTTTTTGTCTCCTGTTTCTTCCCAGTTCAGTCGTGTAGCTATGAAAGAACTAATGAATCAGCAATTTTTTTTTTCCGAAAGAAGCCATACCTCACTTTCTTTATCCCTTGTTGCATGCATTCAAGAAGTTCATCGAAGCCTCTTCCTCGATTATCCCTCGAGCCAGCTTCATCATTTTTTTTGCGATTGCTTTTCTCTTGATTCTTTGTAGTCCAACTGTGTAGCTATGGAAGAACAAATGGAACCGACAAAAGAATGTTTTCTACATTGGTTTTTCAGTTGTAACAACTTCTAAACTAACATTCTAATAACTTTCAAATATTTTGACCTTTTCATCTTAGAAAGTTTAGCACATCTAGAAATTGGTTTAGAAATTTGTAGGCTAAATTTTCTGTTTAAGGACAAGTTCTGTCTCCGTCTCATTTTGATCTGATTATTCTAAGTTAGTCCTTGTAATTGTCTCTAGGATGGAGTGCTTTGAGGGGCTTTGTTAGAGGCTATCTATTATTGCTTTGACTTTTTTTTTGTCAAAGGTATTGGTCTACTCTCCTCGAGCTTTCTCTTACCATATTTCTTTTTTCTCTTTTTTTAATAAAATGAGAGGGTAGTTCTCTTTTTCCTTCTTAAATCATAAGGTTTAACTAGACTTCCCTCCTTCATTTTGCTTTAAAAAAACCTTTTCATTCTCTCACCTTACTCTTAATCTGACACGTACAAAGAGTTCTTTCTCAATTAACATGATAAATAATTAGATAATGATTCTAGATAAATTCTATAATTCTACTAGTACTTCCCTGCTAGCCTTCGTTCTAAGTTTTTGCGTTTGTTGGGTAGCAGAGAGGATCCTTCTGTTCCTGCCTAGTTCGGCTTGGGGTTGTCTATGTGTTTTCTGTTATTGTCTCATTTTCTTGTTCTGCAGCTCAGCTCTATGTTCCCCACTCACTAACCATAAATCACTCTTCTCTATTTCATTTTGTGCTTTCTGACATCCGAGTTATTTAGTAATTAACGCTATAATATACTATATGTGCATTCTCTCACATCTTGTCTCTTACGTGTCGATTATTAGGAACGTTTCTATTTTAACCCAACAAATATTTTAATGTACCATCCATGTCGTCGGTCTATTGTATATAATAACAGAACTTAAAACACAATGACTACAAATTCTGTTATATACATATAAAGTTGTATTATATGTTGAATGAGTATTAGCTTTGCAATTAGGATGGATGCATTGTCAGTGAACAGTGATAGAAGCCTCGGCTTCTCGATCAAAAATGCTACACTTACATGGTTGATCCCTTTGAGGCCATTACATTGTGTAAATCAAAACACTATCATGGAGCTGTTTTATGTATAGGTGGTATAAATTCTAAGTTTCTTTTCTTTTTAGTTGGTGCTCAAACCCTTTGGGTTGACCCGCTTCCTTATAATTTCAAGTTGCTGCTAATGTGAGTTGAGTAACCCTTATACTCTATTCTTAATAATTTCTTTTGCTCATAAAAAATGAAATAAACTACATTCCTACTTTTGTTCACTCCAAAATGCACGCAGAGTATTTCAATTGCAACATCATACATGGTGGTTTTTGTCAACTTGGTCATTTCGGTTACTCTATTTTACTTTTGACAAATTTTTTTTATACCCCGCGATGTATGAGAATACCCCCATATATTGTATTTTTTCCAAAAATACTATTAATATTTATAACACAAATCAGATTTTGGTCCAAATTCTCTGAGTGGGACCCACTTTTCAGCCAACAGATTTACCTACAAAGAAGGTAATTCCATTAATCATTAAACTCGCAATAAATTCGTTTTCCAACAGAAGTAAGCGTTGAAAAGTTACTTCCGTTGTTGACTTTTTTCAAAAACAGAAGTATATCCAAAAAGATACTTTTGTTTGTCATTTAATGCGGTTATCAAAGGAATTACATAAAAAAACATAAATCCGTTTTTCAAAAACCTTAAAAACAAATTTATGTTTTTAAAATTACTTCCGTTAATTTTTTTATAAACGGATTTATCTTTTATACACACACATAAATCCGTTTTGTAAAAAACCAAATCGGATTTATGTATATAAGAGACAAATTCGTTTCGTATTATATTTATTATATTTACTTAATTTGTTTAAAAAATGAAACAGATATGGATACGGAGTCACGGTTGGTTCCGTTCTCGAAAGATACATCATGGTCATTCGGAGACAATATATTTCATTAGTTATTTTCTTAAAAAATGTATGTAGATATTTAATTATTTTTATAATTAACAGTTGTCTATTTTGTAGCTATTTCCAACACGTGATGATGTTGTACGTTGGGTCAGAGACGTTGCGAAACGCATCAGATCGAGTTGTCGTTATCATCCTTAGATCTGACAAAGCTGGAGGTAAAAGGGGGACGAGAGATAAAATTATTTTGTAGCTATAATTTTTAATCTTATATTTTAGAATGCTGAATTTTATTTTATTTTATTTTATTTTTTATTAGTTGATGAATATCTAACATTATCAAAAATGGATTTATCTAGATCCATTGTATTCTCGTTTTGTTTTTTTCAACGTATCAGATTTATGTTGTTTTACTTACTTCCGTTATACAAATTTTTTAACGTACTTAATTACCATATTAAAAGGTAAACCTGTTTTGGGTTTTTCCAACAAACAGATTTACCTAATACTTTGGTAATTCCGTTAAAGACCAAATGTCAAGGGTATTTTTGGAATAAGAGAATATGTGGAGGTATTAGAAGATATTGTGGGGGTACAAAAAACCCCCCCAAAGTTCAATTTATAAAAGGCTCATACTTATTACACTTCCCCAGCTACTCACCACACACCTATAAATCCTGTGCAATGACCAAAATACACTTAATAAATAGATAACTTCCAAGAGCGTCCTTTCTATTCTGGAACTTAACTTAACTGGGTCTGGCGCGTTCAGCCGGGACTGTGTCTGTGAATGACCACCTCTGGTCTTCGCCATACCTAAAGGAGGCGAAAGATCAAGTTAACACAAGCTGATTAACAATACAGCAGCAGTTTCCAAATCAGAAAAATAACGTGGGTGCCAAACCTTGTTATTTGTCAAAAAAAAAATTAAACAATTTGGTACCATAGCACCGAACCATGCTGAAAATCAGGGGGAAAACGCGAAAATGCAGAGGTGATGGAGAGAGAGGAAATGAGTACCTTGCTAGAGTGAAGTGATGGAGATGCAACAATGGAGTGAGAGATGAATGGGTATGAGATAGTGGGTGAGAGAGAGAGAGAGAGAGAGAAAGGTCAGCGATGGGGGTAGAGAGAGTGAGAGAGGCGTGAAAGAGAGAAGGAAAAGGGGGTGTGGTGTGAAGGCAAGAATGAGACAAAGAGTTTGGGAGGAGGAAGGGTTTTGGGAGGGTAATTTTGGAGTATTTCAAGTTTGGGGGTTGTGTGGTGAATAAGAGTGGAATAAGTGCGAGCCTTTATAGAAAAACCTTTGCGGCCTCATTGTACATTGAAATGTTATGGGCCTTCCATATTAATAGGAAAAACCCAGTTATCTACTCTCAACTTGAACCAAAAAACAGGTGCTTTTTTTATGAGTAAATTAGCAACTTAGTTTTTGAAAGTATTCTTACTCATAGTTAGTGTTCAAATTTGGTTAAACAAAAAGCTCTATTTACAAATTTAAAAACTCATGTTAAATTATTTTTTCTTCTGTATTAAAGTGATACTATAAGTTCAAAATTAAAATTAAAGCATACTCATAATCTAATAAAGAACAAAATTGTTAAAAGAAATTTTACCAACAACAGTATAAGTTGTATCAGGAAAATTTTCAATATGTATTTCCTGCATCAAATATGGAGAAAATGAACAAACGTAGCAGTATGATTATGAAATGATTTGATGCAGGAAATACATATTGCTAAGCTAGATTGAAAAGGAGGAGTGATTGTTAGGATCTCCTGTGATTTCTAAATGATAGATTGAAAAGATAATATCATACATATAACATAATGCTAAGCCAAAGCTTATGTTCTTTCTCTTTCTCAGACACACAGGAAAGGAATGTCGCGTTCTACTCAGTCTTATGACATATTACAAGAAAAGACACCAAGAAAACAAAGGGTCCCCTCCTTCATATTAATAAGTAAAAACCAAAGCAAATATTATATATTGAGGAATGAAAAAACAGTATGTCACTATCTATATGATGATATATCTCAAACTGAATAAAAGCTTAAAATCTAGCTGTAAATAAAATGTCCACTAAGGGAACTAGTCACTCACATCACAACTATTGAAACTGGTGTGACCTTTTGCTGTTAATAGGTTCATAGTTGTCTTATATATCATCCATTTGTGCTATTCATTTCCAGAAATTATTATATAATATTAGATTGTTATTTAGATAGAGGCACATCAACCAATGAAAAGGTTTTTCATTTTTCAGGCCCCCTCTACATTTTTCTCATTTGTCTTTCTATGTTCCATCACTTCAACATAAAAGGCTCTTCAATTCATCAATCAATATATTGTGTGCCATTACAGTTATTTAGTCACTCCCTTCACTTCTCACATTCTTACTAAAGAGTTCTCCCTAAAATGAGGCTTGTTCATCATCATCATTTCATTAGCATTTTTCTTCTGCTTCTAATAGTTTCAAGCTGGACCCAGCTGGGACTTGTTACTGAAGGTATATATCTTTGTGCAAATTTTTATAGCTGCTAAATAGAAACAATCTCCAACTAACAAACATGGTCTTATGATCTTATCTTTTGTTCTAACAGGTAGAAAGACTTTGAACCAGAATGGCTTCCACCAGGTATAGAATAATTTGGCTTACTTTTGTAATGTTTCACTGCTTCATGATTGATAAATATTACATTATTATATTTATGGTGATTTGTGCAGATAGTAGATGATAATAAGGCTATGGTGAGGGCACAAATAGGGTCAAGGCCACCAAGGTGTGAAACAAGGTGCAGGTCCTGTGGACATTGTGAAGCTATTCAGGTGCCTACAAATCCTCAAGCACAGAATGGGAAGATTAACCCTTCTAGGGTGTCCAAAATTGCTTATGCAAGGGGTGAATATAGTTCTAACTACAAGCCTATGAGTTGGAAGTGCAAATGTGGGAGCATTATTTTTAACCCTTGATTTCATTTAGATTAGATAATCAAGGATACCAATCAATTTATCAACTCTGTATATGGTTACACTTTGTAATAATTTTTGAAAAACCAGAGCCATGATGTAGTAATGGATGACTGATATCTAGTTTTTATTTTTGGTATTTTTGATTGAGACATTCTGTAGTCAGTAATCTTTTAGACAGAGCCAAACCCTGCTACATGCAATCAAAGGAAACAACAAAAATAAATTGACATGCTAATCCATGATATGTAGTTTTCAATTTTTTTTATAATATCCCTCCAAAATATGAAAAGGGATTGATCGGTTTCTGCTTGTCCTAAGATAGTTTTAGGTTGCTTTCAGTTAGATTTTTCATATGCTTTGTCCCATGCTTCTGAATTTGAGAATAATGTATCCCCACCAACCATCCACTACAAGAATTTTAGAGAAAAACCCCATAAGTTAAATAAACAAAACAAAAATTAATTCAAAATAAAAATTACGACCTATTGCCAATCCTTTTTTTTGGTCTGTAGGCAAAGTGAGTTCTAACCCGAGACAAGGTATTGAGCATAAAATTCTGGCATTTGCCAGTCTATCAACTCAAAGTATATGATTTATTTGTATACACATTATTAGAGTCTCAAAATTGATGAATTGATTATCTATAACTACTTAAAAGTTGTGATTTAAGGCTATACATCAGTGTTCTATACAGTTGTAATCTCTATCCTAACTACCTAAATTTGACTAACTTGTAATAGAATTAGTTTAACTAAATAAGCAGTAAGATTATTCAGTTCTACAACAACATTCAAAGCCACACTACAGTGGACAGTGGCAACATTTGCGGGTAGAAAATGGTTAGTTACGAATGCAATGCAACTGTTGTTGACTTTGTACTGTGAGCTACACATCAGCAAGATGCTCTATATACTTGTGGTCAAATGAAGAAAGGGACTCATAACTAGTCACTGAAGGGGAGCAGTGGATGATTTATCCAGGGCTAATTTTTTTCTGAGATGGTTAGAAAATTGCCTGCAGTTTTTCCAAAAACATGCAAGTGAACTACTGTTTCCGTGAAAACTGGGAGGGAAGGAAAACCAAGTTTTGAGGTTTCTGTTCAAAATGACAAGATGATTTAACGAGTCACATGATGTAACATAACACCCTTCCAATCTTGTAACGGTGCTGTTTTGAGCATAGCAAAATTTGTTTATTGGTATATCAATAGTAATAAGGCAGGAGATCAGGTGCTGTTTTGAGCATAGCATTTCCATTCATCATTTTAGGATCATAGACGCATTGAATTGTTTTTTAGTGGGAACATTTTCAAATTGGTAGGCTCAAAAAAACATTTCAAGAATGATATAGAAGCAGTTTGGAAGGCCCAATGCAATAAGCAAGACGCTCGGACGGGTGCAGGGCATACAAAACGTGAAAAATCGAAGGAGAGCTGAAACACATGCATTCAAGCGTGACGCCTAACATCTCATTTCTGACCTCCGGAGTCATGCGCCCAAGTCCGGTTCCTAGCGCTCGCTGCTTTTGATTGTTGCTTTTGAGCAATTTTTACAGATTCGATATTCAACTTGTTAGGATAGATTCTTTAATGATTGGATGCAATTATTCATGAATCATTAACATCTCTTGGTGATTAAAAACTAACTGCACAAGAAGTATCTTAACTCTTTGAAAAGTCGTGTCTTCTCTTCAGTTTGTGCAGGAATGTTTTACACACATAAATATAAGCTGCAACAGCATTGCGCTCTCAAAAATCCATTTGTGGTGAAGCAAATTAGAATCAAATGTGCATAGATGAAGGAAGGGGAGGAAGGAAATGACAAAAGAGAATGTTGGTGCAAAGGTCAAGAAGATAAAGGTTGGATTCGGGACCACTGGAAGAAAGGGAATTCGGACTCAAATTCCCAAAGCTTTTGATCAAGTTTTTTTGTGCTGTAAATATCAAAATACCCCATTCCATCCCTGTGGCGTATGGACAAAGTTAGTGTACTGCTCTGAAATCTGAACTAACTACACAGCATCAGAAGCAGCAATCATACTATAGTAGTTCTCATCTGATGCTGATGGGCCAGCAGCACCACCAAGTCACTTAGCAGATCTTTTTGTAAACTGATTTTACCTCCAAACATACTCTCAATTGTCTGACAGTAAAATTGTTTGCAAATAAAAGCATTTTAACATAAGATATTTCACTTTACACTCAATTTTTAACAAAATCAAGTTTATTCCGAAGCACTTTGCCAGACTAACACATTAACACTTGCATTGCTTAGTCCATACAGTAATATAACGAGCGCCTGTCTTCATATAAACCAGTGACAAGGCAGCAGAACTAACAATCATTTAAATTACAGGTGTACCTGGATATATTAATATAAGCTCAGGTGCAACATGTCTATAATCTTAGCCTCAATAATGAACCAAAATCACACTTCAGCAAGCTGTGCTAGTGTTGGCAAAATCGTGCTCCGCAATTTCAACAAGTGTAAAGTGTGAATAAAGATAAACCAACTTTAAACATGATACACATTCCAACTCCAGATCAACATGCCATATAAATTAGACTTTGACTTGATGTACTTTGGAGCAAAGGTACCATGCAAAATCCTCATCTTCGTCATTATTAATGTCATTCAGGGGAATAATCATTTGGTAACACAGATCAACAACACCACCACAATTGTAGGGCAAAGAAGATTAATCAACAGCGGGCTGCACAGATCAGGAAAATTCTTACAACCCCAGTCACCCTAGTAAAAAGCTACTGAGAAGTACTTGAAAAATCTAACAATAAAAGACATTCTAAGATTGAACACTATTTCCAACTTGTCTTGCCTGAGTGACTCACAAATCAGTAGTTAGCAATGGAATATTGCTTACTACAAGAGAAAAAAAATGCGGGTACAAAACTTAAACCTCTAGAAACCGCACTCTCTCAGGCCCAGAAAACACATCACAATACAATGTAACCTTTCACAATATAACAAGTATTTCATAGATATTAACCAATGTGCGCCAAACGGCTGAATTTTATATATGATTCACTGATTTACTGACTTATTTTAGCCAACGCAGGTAACTGCATAAATGACAATCGAACAAATTCTTACACGACACAGGTGGGTGTGATGCGATGACACTGGTAGAGGGATACTGAAAATTCTTAAAAATTAGAGAGACAATACAGCCTAGTATGTTTTTGTAAAGAGACACCGATATTTTTTATGCAAGTGATGATGACAAGTTCAGAACTCCCGAGAAGATAATTGTGATCATAACAAAAAAGCATAAGACGCGACTTTTTCTTATCTATATCAGAAATATATTATTACTTTTCTTGTAAGTATGTCACAAATATACTTTTTCCCTAACCAGTCTCAAAATGTCACAAAAATTATCGTTAGCCCTATTTAAAATAAGACTTCACTCGATCCGATTGCATACTATATATGATAGGCACCTAGCCTACACAAGGGTCTATCAATATACCAATTGGATCATTTTCATTTCTCCATTGTTTACCAAGAAACAACTCTGTTACTACAAGTAACTTCTAGCTCTGCCAATTCAAGATGTTAGTCACCCACCCCTATCATTAACTGGATCATTTACATGTCCACTAATATCCCACAACAAAGTCTCTCTCTTTTACTATATATTCTCAAAGAATGAATAAATGTAGTCAAATTCCAATGACATGATAAAGAGCCAATATTGTCAATTGGGGATTGCAGAAAATAGCTGCCTGCACAAATTCCGCTATGTTATAGCGCTATAGCATCACTATAGCCACTATTTGACAGTACTAATGGGCATATCGCAGACACTAGCAGTTTGTTCAAATTCCGCTATGCTATAGTGCTATAGCGCTACTATTTGACAACACTGTAAAGAACAAGGCTGTACAAAAAAACTGAGATTGGAATTGAATAGTATCAGACTATCAGTCAATATTTTTTCCTTTTAAAATATAAATTTTGGAGGATATTCCTTGGATAAGTATCAGGAGCACCATACATGTGTTAGTATCAAGTTGATACTGGTACAACAAACACCAATACTCTGGCCATTATGGAGTATCTGGGCTTCATAATAGACAGATAGAAACTACTTTTCAAAGCCAACAGGGAAAACATATTAGGTCTAAAAATTTTCTTCTGATATTTGCATCGACAGACCTAAGACTTAAATTAATATACAAAAATAATTAGTTGCTCAAGTTATTCACGATTTGTTATTTGAAATTGAGTATTATTGTAACTTTCTAAATTATGATTTTTTTTGGTCGGCAGATGGAGTGGCAAGCATAGAAAATGTTCAACTTAACAATGCCGGCTTTGCCAGTTGTATTAGGCCTTACAGACAAAATTATGATTTGAAACCGACTCCCTTCACTTAAGTCTTATAAATATAAATAAACTACATGCTATAAATAAAACATCCATGCAAATTTTTGAAGTTGAAAATGGCTTATGAGTTACTTTATTCTGTCATCATCATATAGTTTAGTAATTTGCCAGTAGAATGCATTCAATACCAAGATTACACCATATGCACATGGGCATATGCAGAAAAGAGTCAGTGAACAAACAAACAAACAAAATCAAAACTTGATAATAGGCTATGACTATGATCACAAGCTTTTATTCTGTTCTGTCATCACAATCTAATTTAGGGACTGCCAATAAAATGCAATCGTAAATTAACTTATTATTATACAAAACCATATATTGAGCATGCTTCATCCTAAATTACCTATTGAGATTCTCAAAAAAGGCTACCAAAAACTGACCAATAATCAGTGTTGTGCCCATTGAATGTCCTTGATGTTGATACCTTCCTTCACCATTTCATAAAGTGGACTCATCTCTCTCAACTTCTCCACTTGCTGAACCGTGAGCTGAACCGCCCTATCAATTTCAGCCTCTGTAGTGAACCTCCCAATACCAAACCTAATGGAAGTGTGAGCCATATCCTCTTCAACTCCCAATGCCCTCAACACATAAGAAGGCTCCAAACTAGCACTAGTGCAAGCACTTCCACTAGAGACAGCAACCTCCTTCAACCCCATAAGCAAACTCTCCCCTTCAACATAAGCAAATGACAAATTCAAATTCCCGACATAACGCCTTTCCATACTCCCATTCACAACCACCCCATCAAGTTTCTCTGTTATCCCATTAAGCAACCTCTGTTGCAATTCAGAAATCCTCTTCTCATCATATTCCATTTCCTTCATAGCCACTTCACAAGCAGCACCCATTCCCACAACCAAAGGTGTAGGCAAAGTCCCACTTCTAATCCCTCTTTCTTGTCCACCACCATTCATCTGAGGCTCCACACGAATCCTAGGTCTCCTCCTAAGATACAATGCTCCAACCCCTTTTGGCCCATAAATCTTATGTCCACTCAAAGACATCAAACTCACATTCCATTTATCAACATCAACAGGAATCTTCCCCAAAGCCTGAGCAGCATCAGTGTGAAAGGGAACATTAAACTCCTTACAAATTTTCCCAATTTCCTCCATAGGTTGAACAACCCCAATTTCATTATTCACCGCCATCACAGAAATAAGCCCAGTATCAGGCCTAATAGCCGCCCTAAGCTTCTCCAAATCAACTAACCCATCTTTCTCAACCGGAAGGTAAGTAACATCAAAACCCTCTTGCTGAAGATGGCGGCAAGAATCAAGCACACACTTATGCTCCGTTTGCGTAGTTATCACATGTTTTTTCTTTTCCTTATAGAAATGCAAAACACCCTTGATTGAAATATTGTTGGATTCGGTAGCACCGGAGGTAAAGACTATTTCTTTAGGGGAAGCACCGATGAGGGTTGCAACCTGAGAGCGAGCGAGTTCAACGGCGTCGTCGGATTCCCAACCGTAAAAGTGAGTACGAGAATGAGGGTTTCCATAACGAGATAGATAGAAAGGGAGCATAGCGTCGAGTACACGAGGGTCTACTGGGGAAGTAGCTTGAACATCTAGGTAAAGAGGTCTACCTGAGATTTTAACACCCTTCATCGTGATTCCATCGATTTCTTCATGGTGTTGGAGCTCCGTTGCAACCGACGCTGTTGAGAGCAATTGGCGGCGGATGTGGTGGGTTGATTTTGTGAGGTAGTGACGGAGATTGGAAGTGGCTAGTTTTGAGGTCATTGGGTCTTTGAATTTGAGTTATCTTGTTCGTTATAGGTTTGGTTTTTGGGGGTTTTGGAGATGAATTGGAAGAAAGGGAAAGGGTTTCCCAGTTTTGAGGGACTCGATCTATTGTCGGCGGTGTTAAATTAAAGGACGATTTCGGAACGCGTCAGCCGTGAGATGAGAGGTGATAATTGATCTACGGTTCTAGTTTCGTAAAATTACGACTACGAAACTCTTCTCTGACTAAAATTACGACTACGGTTCTAGAAAATCCTTATCCAATCAACGGTTACAATCTCTTCCCTGACACCCCAGTGATTACAAACAATTAATTATTCAATAATGAGAATTTAATAGAATCCCTAAATAGTTGGCCTAAATTGATTATATTCAATGATAGTAATTTAAGAGAGAGCAAATGTCTTACCAATTTCCTATTTTGAGTATAAAAACGTCCATAACACACTCATTTGGTTAAAAGTGCAGGAATAAGAGTCCATAACACTAAATTTTAGGCCAACTAATTTTAATAAACTTATCTAAATGTGTAGCCTATACTAAATTTTAATAACATGACCAAATAAAATTGAACATTTATATTATGTCCCAACAATCATATTTCAAGCAACTAATTTAATATTTTTATCGGTCACTCCTCTGTTGCCGACAAAAAATAATTTAAACATCACTAATCAAACTACTATATATAAATACATACATACATATATATATACACTAGTGCGCATGACCCGTGCGATGCACGGGTATACACTATCTTGTTGGTAGTTTAATTAGTAATAAAATACTTTATGTACATAAGACAGTTATAAACTTTTTGCTTTGTATTGTAATAGTTATATCAGTAGGTTTTATTGAATAATTTAAATGGCGGCCCGCACTATACACGGTGAATAGTGAAAAATATAAATTTATACTAATGTATTATCTTTTGAAAATATATATCTATTAAAAATTATGAATAGTAGTCCCGCAAGTGTGCTCAGTTAGTAGGAGCATAAGGGACATGCGTGTGTGTGAGTGTCGCGGCACATGTTCGATCCCGTGATGCCACTCTTATAGTTGTGGGTGTGTGCCAGCTATCTTTCAAAAAAAATTATGCATAGTAAGATGACTTGTATTACGCATGTTAATTTCATTTTAATTTTTTTTTGTAAGCATGTAATTTTTAGTAAACTGATCATACAGAGTCTTTTAAATATTAATATCGCATTTAATAGTAAAACAACCAATGCATATGTTTTAATTCTATAGTTCAATGACTAATAGATTTATGTGTACATATTAACATATTTTATGTAAAATAGTAATTTTCTTTCAAAAAAATAAAAAAGTAGCAATATCTATTTGATATATTTTTCTTTTAACTAGTGATGGAAAATATGAAATCTCTCAATAATTGTCTAACTATATTTTAAGATGTCAAAATTATGACAAAGTTAATATTTTTGGTGACTAATTTTGGTTACTAAATTAGATATTTTTATTTTACTCAAAAAAACTAAAGTGGATACTTAAGTAGTATTTATAACTTAAATATTAATGTTTAACTTTTCATTCGCGTGTGATTCAATATTTTACCACTAAACCTCGGATTGAATAACAATCATGTACCTGTTCTTCATTTGGAAGTTGCAAATGCTTGTTTCTCATTCTTATATGTTTACCTACCGTTGAACAATGAGAAAAAACAATTGTTGACTCTAAACCCTAATCTGATGTTTGCACAAAACAACACCAAAATAATAGTCAACATCAAGATAAGCATAGATAACACTATCAGGATATACCTCAAAGATATGTAAATGCTTTGTGGCGGCTGGACAATGTCATGTCCTAACTTAATCTTTCAATAGCTAATTATAACTCTAAGAATAAGCTCTAGCTCTGAAACTGATCTTGAAATCTAAAAGATCAGCTAAATCTATATGGAAGATTAGTAAGCATGTGTTACATAAATAATCCAAACAAAGGAAATAAAAAGAATCTGTTAATCAAAATTTAGACACTAATTGTGTCATGAAAAAATGAAATCCAAAAATTGCAAAATCAGATTAAGATCTATTGAGAAAATAAAAAGGAAATCACATCATCGTATCAATTTTGTTGCTCTTTTTTAACCCAAAAAATAATTCAAAAGGGTAATCTAATCACTGCCCATGAGTTCTTTATATCGATGGGTCTAGTAATTGACATGGCTTTGAGGTAAAAATAACATAAATCTTGTGGGAGAATATTTGGATCCCAACAATTGCACCTAAAATAGAATAAGGAACTATTTTTCCATACCTTCCCCTTACTTTCTCATTTACTTCTCTCGAGGTTTTATATTCTACATTTCTATAGTACAACCGTAATACTTATTAATTAATGCATAAATGTGAAAAAACATATCAAATTTAAAATCAAAATAATATTATCTCACTCTAAAGAGTAAAATAATTATTCTATTGAGGAACAACTTAGATGCAAAATTTTGAATATTTACATATTACAGAAGTCGTATTTTATCCTATTATAGACACAAAATCTCTAATTCACAACAAACATTAGGACTACTTGGCATATGCACTTTGACATGCTGCTAAAACTCAAAGATGGGTTACAAAAAGGGCTGAAAGCATTTAATTCAACAAATAGGATTTACAAATCTATTGTCCATTCTGATAAATCATTGCTGCTCGTGAAAAGATCATATCATAACAGATACTATAAATATGATAACATAAAAGAGCCACATTGGAGAAGTAAGAATGTAGGAAACACAGGTTCTACATAAAACAGAATGAGCAAAAAAACTAAATAAGAGGAGCATTGGTTGAAGAACACGTACCTTGCTTATTCCAAGACCTCCATAATTGATCTTAGAACCTGAGCCTAAGTATCATAAAACAAAACAGTCAATAAGAAGGGTAAAGATTTATGAAAACGTAAGATTAATTATGAAACTGAAAAACAAAAACAAAAATGATTACATGGTGAACTTATTTGATTCGATTCTTCCTCATCTTCGGCCTAAGAGGGAAGAAAGTGGGAGACGCAGTGGAGGAGGTGAGAGAGGCATTGGAGTTTTAGGGTTACCGTGCCAAGAGTATTAAAAATTACCATCAAGTGATTGGATATACTACAATTATGTGATTGATTATTTTTTTGAGGGAATTATGTGATGGATTCTGATTATTAGCGTTCTATTATTTGCATTTATTGTAGGTTAGAAGCTTGTGAAGGAAGGTAGCATTAGGTGAGAGGAGGGAAACGTATTTTACCCATTTTTTATTATAAACATTAAGAGCCCTCAAATTTGTTCTCATTACTTTGAAATGTTTCCTTGTTGAAAAGTTGGCACATTTAATCAGGTTGAATGCACATTGGGTTATATAACGTATGAAATTATTGCTAATGTGCAGGTAGAGAATAAATTCATATGAAGAGTAATTGATATGTAATACAGTATTCAAATTTGAAACGGCTCCTTTGTTGTTGTTCTAAAAAAGTTTTTTAAATGCAATTAATGAAAACAAATTAGTATCATTTGTGCCATTATAAACGGAAACGGAATCTAGAGTGAGCTGTGAGCAAAAAAAATCGAAATTGGTACAGAATTTATATATTATGTCATTTTTTTTATAAGCTTGTATATTATGTCATTGCATTAATTCATTATTATTTTATGATTTACAGTTGTTTATTAAAACTTAATGTGAAGAGATTGATTTTTTAATATTAATTCCACGTCAATAATAACATTACCATTTATATACTGTTGCTCATGAGGCACAATTATTTTTATGTATTAATGGTTCCTTTTAAAAAATTTCTTTATTGAAATTACATGTCATTTAATTACGTTGCAAGCTGATTAGTCCACTTAGGATTAATGAAATGAGGTGGACCAATAGGAATCAATGTTATATTTGTTTCCTTTCCAAGTATATTCGTAATTGTATTATATATAGAATAGATATAGATATAGATATATAATGATATCTGTATATTTATATAGATACATATAGACTTGATTAGGTTAAGTTGATTTTTCTGAGATAAATGTTTAATAGTAACTTACTTTAGCTAATAAAATAATATATTTACATGGCAATATTCATCACCTAAATTGTATCTATTATTTGTGAAGAGCCGACGTTTCAATAAACAAAATCCTTTTTACAACACTAAATAGGTCAAGGAATTTCTTCAACAAATCCCAACTATTAGTCCATTCTTAGACGTCGACCCGTGCTGGTACGGGTAAAGCATACTAGTGGGAACAAATTTGAAAGGCTCTTAATGTTTATATTAAAAAATGGGTAAAATAAGTTTCCCTCCTCTCACCTAATGCTACCTTCCTTCACAAGCTTCTAACCTACAATAATTGCAAATAATAAAACGCTAAAAATCAGAATCCATCACATAATTCCCTAAAAAAAAATTCAATCACATAATTGTAGTATATCCAATCACTTGATGGTAATTTTTAATACTCTTGGCACGGTAACCATAAAACTCCAATGCCTCTCTCACCTCCTCCACTGCATCTCCCACCTTCTTCCCTCTCAGGCCGAAGATGAGGAAGAATCGAATCAAATAAGTTAACCACGTAATCATTTTTGTTTTTGTTTTTCAGTTTCATAATTAATCTTTCATTTTCATAAATCTTTACCCTTCTTATTGACTGTTTTGTTTTATCATACTGAGACTCAGGTTCTAAGATCAATTATGGAGGTCTTGGAATAAGCAAGGTACGTGTTCTTCAACCAATGCCCCTCTTTTTTTTATTTGCTCATTCAGTTTTATGTAGAACCTGTGTTTCCTACATTATTACTTCTCCAATGTGGCTCTTTTCTGTTATCATATTTATAGTATCTGTTGTGATATGATCTTTTCACGAGCAGCAATGATTTATCAGAATGGACAGTAGATTTGTAAATTCTATTTGTTGAATTAAATGCTTTCAGCCCTTTTTGTAACCCATCTTTGAGTTTTAGCAGCATGCCAAAGTGCATATGCCAAGTAGTCCTAATGTTTGTTGTGAATTAGAGATTTGCCTCTATAATAGGATCAAATACGACTTCTGTAATATGTAAATATTCAAAATTTTGCATCTAAGTTGTTCCTCAATAGAATAATTCTTTTACTCTTTAGAGTGTGATAATATTATTTTGATTTTAAATTTGATATGTTTTTTCACATTTATGCATTAATTAATAAGTATTATGGTTGTACTATAGAAATGTAGAGTATAAAACCTCGAGAGAAGTACGTGAGAAAGTAAGGGGAAGGTATGGAAAAATAGTTCCTTATTCTATTTTAGGTGCAATCGTTGGGATCCAAATATTCTCCCACAAGATTTATGTTATTTTCACCCCAAAGCCATGTCAATTACTAGACCCATCGATATAAAGAACTCATGGGCAGTGATTAGATTACCCTTTTGGATTATTTTTGGGGTTAGAAAAGAGCAAAAAAAATTGATTTTAAGATGATGTGATTTTCTTTTTATTTTCTCAATAGATCTTAATCTGATTTTGTAATTTTTGGATTTCATTTTTTCATGACAAAATTAGTGTCTAAATTTTGATTAACGATTCTTTTTATTTCCTTTGTTTGGATTATTCATGTAACACATGCTTACTAGATTTAGCTGATCTTTTAGATTTCAAGATCGGTTTCAGAGCTAGAGCTTATTCTTGGAGTTATAATTAGTTATTGAAAGACTAAGTTAGGACATGGCATTGTCCAGCCGCCACAAAGCATTTACATATCTTTGAGGTATATCTTGATAGTGCTATCTATGCTTATCTTGATGTTGACTATTATTTTGGTGTTGTTTTGTGCAAACATCAGATTTAGGTTTAGAGTCAACAATTGTTTTTTCTCATTGATCAACGGTAGGCAAACATATAAGAATGAGAAACAAGCATTTGCAACTTCCAAAGGAAGAACAGGTACATGATTTTTATTCAATCCGAGGTTTAGAGATAAAATATTGAATCACACGCGAATGAAAAGTTAAACATTAATATTTAAGTTATAAATACTACTTAAGTATCCAATTTAGTTTTTTTGAGTAAAATAAAAATATATAATTTAGTAACCAAAATTAGTCACAAAAAAATTAACTTTGTCACTAATTTTGACATCTTAAAATATAGTTAGACAATTAAAGAGAGATTTCATATTTTCCATCACTAATTATAAGTAAAAAATATATCAAATAAATTTTTTTTTGGTATCGGACCCTCGCGGGCGACCCACGCAGTGTCCCAACGCTGTCAACGAAGGACTAATCTGCGCTCGCTACTTGGGGCTTTTAATCATTTCGCTGGCCAACACCCAAATAGATATTGCTACTTTTTTATTTTTTATTTGAAAGAAAATTACTAGTTTACATAAAATATGTTAATATGTACACATAAATCTATTAGTCATTGAACTATAGAATTAAAACAAATTTATGGGTTATTTTACTATTAAATACGATATTAATATTTAAAATACTCTGTATGAACAACTTACTAAAATTACATCCTTACAAAAAATAGAAAATAAAAATGAAATTAACATGCGTAATAGAAGTCATTTTACTATTCATAATTTCTTTTTGAAAGATAGCATAGTGGCACACACCCACAACTATAAGAGTGGCATTACGGGATCGAACCCATGCCGCGACACCCACACACACGCATGTCCCTTATGCTCCTACCAACTGAACACACTTACGGCACTACTATTCATAATTTTTAATAGATAAATATTTTCGAAAGATAATAGATAGTATAATTTTATATTTTTCAGTATTCACCGTGTATAGCGCGGGTCGCCATTTAAATTATTCAATAAAAACTCTTATATAATAACTATAACTATTACAATACAAAGCGAAAAGTTTATAAATATCTTACGTACATAAAGTATTTTATTACTAATTAAACTACCAACAAGATAGTGTATACCCGTGTGCATCGCACGGGTCATGCGCACTAGTTATACTAAACCATGAATCTTACACATGACATGACACGTCACCAGACCAAAAAAATTACATCATTGATGATGTAATTCCACATCATCAAAAACATCCACACAAGCATCCACATTAAATGAATTAAATGGGTATAAACCTACGTAGTTGGCAATTTGAACTTTGTCGGTTTCTTTTTGGTTACTGTCTCATCGTATAAATTCATGATATTAATACACATTAAATGAATTAAAACTGTTTCGATGCAAATATTGGGAATATATAATAGAATATGCTTAGATACAAATTTTTTTTTTGACAAAACTTAGATACAAATGAATGTTAGTAGCTGTATAATTTCATGGTGAGTCATCAGAACAATGATTACTAAACGCGTAGGAATATTATCACCAAATGCTATTTGATAAAAAAAATTACCATCATTAATTAATACCAAAAAAAACAAAAACAAAAATTACCATCAATGCTACATTATGCCAATTATACTATTTCCTAAAATGTCAATTATTTGAATTTGAATTTGAATTTAAATCTCAATTAACTCGATAATATTTAACCTGTTACAAATCGCAGAAAATAATCAACTAATAATTGTTCATTGTCACCAGAATTAGAAAGATATTTATTTTACCAAAAGAATTAGAAAGATCTAATATGCATAGAATAGAAAACATTTCGTGAGTTTGTTGTGGAAGTTGTGTTGTGAATGCCTTTCTTGATTACTCTTCATCTCCATCGTGCCTTTCTTCCATTATCTGATGTTCAGTTGAAAAATCCTCAAGTCAACCATGTTGGTATTTCTCCCTCCTTTATCCGACAAGACATGATAACTGCAATATTCCAAAGCCTAAGGTGCCCCTCTTCATCGTTTTTTTGGCTTCTAAATTATTTTCGTCAATTTCATCTATCGATAATTATGCTATGATCAGTTTATCTCCAACTATTTTGAATTGTAATTGTTATGTTAATTGACTTTATAGGTTCTTAATATTTCATTGTTACAGATTTCGCACGACAATGACATTACTTTCATCGTATATATCAAAATTAGACAAGAAAAAAATAAAAGCTAGAATTGTGAGGCTTTCTTCTACATTTTTTTTCCTGTTGTTAATTTAAACTAACACCATTTCTGTTTTTTTTGCTTGAGATAGTTTATGAAAATGTCGTGCTTCTTGATCTGTTCATGGATTTCACTACTATTTGACTATCTTACCGATAAACAGGTTTTATAGCTTTAGTTGTGTTTTTATTTAAAATTGTTAGCGTTTTTGTCATGTTTTTTTTTTACAAATCATCACTTCATTAGTTCGTTTGGCCATCCTTCTTTGTCATACGTTTTCTCACCCACGAGCAGTGGCGGATCTTGACTAAAAAGTTAGGGTGGGCCGCTAATGAAAGAGAAAAATGGAAACTCAATCGCATGAAAAGAGACGCAAAAACGCAAAAATTTACCTTTAGAAATTTGCCGGAATGAAAGAAACTCAGCGGTGATCAGAAGACGATACAAAGAATCGAAAGACATGTAGAGAAAATCAATCAAAAAAATCAAACTCAACCGTGGTGATGAGAGTGGTTGAGAGGGAGAATAAGGTTACGCGTGCGTGTGAGATAAGGAGAGGGAAGGTTGCGTAAGAGCAGCGGTTGAGCTCAAGAAAAATACAATTAAAATAGATAAATATAAATTTATAATTATTTATAAATAAAACTAAATAACTAAATAATTACGTTTGATTTTACACAGATACTCAATTGAAGTTGTTTGTAAAAAGATAATTTTAACTAAAGTTGATTTTGATTTTCAAATGCTGAAAATATTTTTTTTTAAAATTATCAACTATGATTGATAAGTTTCAATTCGTATATAAAAGATGTGAAAAATTTTACTATACAATCTTAAAAATATTAATAGATATAAGAATCATTTTACGGTTAACATATATATATATATATATATACTACTGTTCTTGTTAGATTTAAAATTAACCTTGTGGCTTACTGCTAAAGAATTTTAGTTGCAACCTTCGGATGCAAGTTCGATCCCTGAGGCAAGCGGTTTTGATTTTTAATAACTTTTTCATGCCTTTTAATTTCTGAAAAAAAAAACAAAAAGCTATTACAGATAGGAATCGAACACGGAATCTATTATCTATCACTGGAAACACGGACGCTTCGCCACTGGGCCAAGCCTTTGCAATCCTTAGACTTCCACAAAACATAAATATATTTAGTAGTTTAATCTTAAAAAATAAGGGTATCATGGTAATTTCACTTTTTTGGGGTGGGCCAGGTGGGCCGTGGCCCTCCCGGGCCCTAAGGAAGATCCGCCCCTGCCCACGAGGATATAAGCAGGTTGTTAAAAAAAGGGGATCATGAGAATATTTAGTGGGAACTACAAGAGGTTATTCATCTTTCCTTATACTTTCAATTATACGTTATTTTTTTACTTTTGTTTATGTTCTTTTTCCAGACCGTTAAACAACTGTTACGCATCAAAAAGGTTTGAGAGGTTTGATATGTCACTATCAAAGAGAGTTCTCTTCTATGATTCTCCGTAATGTTGCAAAACTTTGTTAGTGAAAGAAATTGTAATGGTTGACAAACTAACTTCAATAGCTATTGCTATGTTAATAGAGTAATTGGCAAATGGGAAAGTATCTACCACAAATATTGATTTGAAATAACTGCAGAGAGTATTGATTGCAAACATCTACAACATCCTCTTTCATTGTTTGATTCAAGAGGGAATGGAAGGTAAGAGGAGGAAGCTATATAACATATTATCATCCTCTTTCGTATATTTCAATCAATGTATTCAGACTCCTTTACATAGCCATTTTTTGAACTACTATTTGCTATGATGTGTCTCCAATTGTCTTATTCGTGCAATAAGATGATTAACTTTTTTAAATATACAGGATACTAAAGATTAAGACATCAAGTAAAAATTTTCCAACACAAATAGTATATATCTAGGCATGCTGAATCCATATTTATAGAACAAAGTAACAATCACGAGACATAAAGAACCCCAAGTCCAAAACTAAAACACCAATATTTTTAAGAGAAGAAATTATAAAAATAAGAAAGCATGTATAAACTAGAGATATTTAAGTGGATAAAATTTATGTTCCTCTTAATATATAATTATTTATGTTTCAGATATGGGAGTTCGTTGAGATTGCCATAGGGTCGAGTCTCAATACTACTTAATGTGAAGATAAAAAAAATTAGATATAAAGTAGAATTCAAGCACCTGACGTTGTTTTAGATTTTCTTTGCTTAGTAAAACTTTTCTTCATCATTTCTTCTTATAACCTTTTGAATGCAATATATGAAAGAGAGTAGGCCTCAAGACGATAACCATTTGAAGGAAAGGATCCTTTGTACTTTTATTTTACTTTTCTTTGTTTGTAAAAGTATTTTGACAAATGTTTTTTTATTTGTTTTTGAGATTTTTATTTTTTTTAGTTCTATAATTATTTAATTAATTTAATCCGATAGAGCTTTGTTAATGTTGCTACTCACAAAGAAGCGTGATGAGAGATGCATAATGGCTAGGAAGTCTGATAATAACTATTGAAAATTTAAATGGATATATTTTAATTTGATTTTTTTTTGAAAAACTTTATTTTCATTTAAAATTCAAAAAGGTGAACACTATTAATATCGGCATCTTACATTTTGACTGGAAGATAAGGACTGTTTTATTTTTTCATTCTAAAAAAGATTATCACTTTTAAGTCCACAACTGATATTCCTACACGTTAGAATACCTTCATAAAAATATTAAGTACATCTTACTTTTTTCGTTAGTGTATTCTTCAAGATGATGCTTAGACACACGAAGTTAAGCTATGTGATGATAGAAGTGCAGAGATTCATCTTGCTTGGTTTCCATTTTTACTAAATATGTTATCCGATTCAATCAGATTTTTGCAGACTCACATAAAACCATTTTAACTGGTCTCTAATTGTGATATTGCATGCATCTCCACTATCATCACACCGTATGAGTAGGGGTGTGCATGGTTCAAGAACCAAACCAACTTGGACCATATTTATGGTTTGGTTCAGTTTTCAAAAACCAGATTCGTAAAAACCGGTTTTCAGGACAAACCAGTCCCAGTTCGGTTCTGAACCGGTTTGTAACCGGTTTAAGCTGTAAAACCGGTTTTGGTGTGGAAATCCGGTTTTAAAACCACAATATCTGCGAACCGGTTTGTAAATCCGGTTTTAGGCTGAACCACTTTTCAAACTAACCCAGTTTTACCAAAAAAACAGTTTTAAACCACATTTTTTAATTTTCTTTTCAAGTTCTGTTTGTTTTTTTAACTTCAAATTCTGAAAATCTTTACTTTTTATTTAAAATTTCAGGATATAAAATTGATCATGTGAGCGGTAACGAAACGATTGTGCGTAGAACAGAGTTTCAAATCGATTATCATGACCATCCATATTGGTTCACCTACAGGATTATATGAAACATAATCATAACTCAATAATCAAGCTAGCTTATACACTGACACTTAAGTCACTCTCCAGTCTCCACCACTAGTGAAACAAGTAAAGTAATTAACTAAAGTCCAATAACAGCAAATCCAGCAATGAATATAGTTGCAGCAAAAGTTGTGATATAGAATCCTCATAAATTGATTTCAAAGGGGTATCCTGAAATGTAAAAGAAAATTGTTCATCATTTTATAACATGAAGGAACAGAATTCATAAAAGAAAATTGTTCATCATTTTATAACAGTAAATAATGATGTTTGTTTTATCATATCACATATTAATAAAGCAGCTACAGTAAGTCATTGAGGATAAAATAATATTCAGAATATCAGAATATGAGGAATCAGAAGCATTATCAGAATCAAATTCTGTTCAGTTACCGTCAGAATATGCAGTATTCAGCTAACATAACCTCAATCATCCTCAAGTCCAATTGGGACCGAAGAGCTACCGACATCTTGCGCAACAAATACCTCTACAAAACAAAGAAATATATTTTATTATATATCAAGTATAATAAGTATATCAAGTATAATATATTTTTGTACTTTACCTCTTTCAATTCGCTCAAGTTCATCAAGATCATCAGTAGTAAGAAGCGTTGAAGATGCTCCTTTGAGCCAATCTTGGCTGCAAATGAGTGCTTCCACCATTGTAGGGGTTAAAGAACTACGATAGTCATCAAGGACTCTCCCCCCGTACTAAAAGCGGCTTCAGAGGCAACAGTGGAAATAGGTATAGCTAATACCTCTCTTGCAATTTTACCAAGAATTGGGAATCGACTGGAGTTTACCTTCCACCATTCTAGCAAATCAAAATCTGGGCTACGCTGTTCTAAATCTTCTTTAAAATACTTTGTGAATTCATACTCTGTTGTGCTGCACCCATTTGTGTCATAGAATTCAGAACAATCATACGGATCAACTTCTTCAGTAGCACCCGGCTGATTGACATGATTACTTACAGACATGGCCACACCAGAATATTCCTCATAAATTGATTTCAAATGCAACTCTAATTTATCTTTTAAAGAAGCCGCGTCAGCACTACTATAAATCTTACACGACATCCATTCCACAAACTTCAATTTACGTCGAGGATCGAGTACAAGAGCAGTCAGCAACAACATGTTAAGGCTGTCAGGATTTCCCCAATACTTATTATATTTTGTCTTCATCCTTGTAGCCATTGACCTTGCCTTTTCATCAACAGAATTACACATTATTGAAATTTCTTTTCCAATACCAAAAACTTCATACATATAAAGGTTGCTGGTCAAATATGAAGTCCCAGAAATGCGCAGTGTAGCATTATAGAAGATTTTTAAAAATGGAAGTAGGAATTGAACATGATCCCAATCTTCACTTGTAATCATACCTGTGTCCTTCCTCAATTCAGTAACATACCTCTGGTCTGTAAAATAAAGCTCAGCATCCAACATTATGTAGGTGCTATTCCACCTAGTTTCAGAATCCAATGAAACATAACCTTTGTACTCGATATTTTCATCAATGCACCTTTTGAATCTTGCAAACCTCGAATGTGAGCGTCTGACGTACCTCACAGCTCCGCGAATTCTAGAAATAGACTCATTGACGTCTTTCATTCCTTCCCTCACAATCAAGTTTAGGATGTGGGCACAACACCGTACATGAATGCTCGCTCCTTTCAAAATCAGGCCATTGCGAGATAGAAGCCAGTTTTTGAGATGTTGGACACCAACGTCATTTGAGGAGGCATTGTCCACGGTGACACTGACCACACGAGAAATCCCCCAAGAATTTAGACACTGCTGAATCGCCTTCGCCATAACTTCACCCGTGTAATCAGAAACTTTAAGAAAATCCAAAATCCTCTTCTGCAACTTCCAGTTGTTATCAACAAAATGTGCAGTGAGACACATGTAGTTGAAATTTTGGTTGGAGGTCCAAGTGTCGGTGGTGAGACAAACGCGACGACAATGCTGTGACAATGTATTCTTCAACTTTGTTTTCTCTGTGTCCCAATGCCTCAAAATATCACGCGCTAGTGTGGTGCGTGATGGGATGCTAAATCTCGGTTGTAGGCCATTAATGAACTTGTGCACATATGGATGTTCCACAAGTATAAATGGAAGCTCCGTTGTAATGAACATCTTCACCAAGTCGCTCCGACTCACATCTTGGTCAAATTTTGAGATCGAAGGCGAAGAACTAACGACTCGTTCAATATCCGGCATTGAGCAAGAAATCGATTCATGTCTCCCACCATTATGCGGATTCTCCTTACATCTTAGCAAATGCGCTCGCATTTCACTTGTTCCGTTGTTGAACTTTATCATAGTGTGACAATAGTTGCACTTTGCTGACTTGGATGAGCCTTCCTCTGCAGTGAAGTGATTCCAAGCTTCCGAACGATTTTTACGCTTAGGCGGCAACATATTGGCGGTGTTTGTGACAGAAGGTGGAGGAGTAGAAAAAAATGCTCTGTTGTCTCCGAGCCCGTAATATTATCATGACCATCCATATTATCAAATCCTGAACACCAGAAACAGAAACTGCAGTAATTGAAATCAAGTTGAAATCCTTTACTAGAATCATTAAAATAATAATAATAATAATAATAATAATAATAATAATAATAATTCTATAGGTATTGAAGTTGGATCTTTAAGAAAAGAAGGTCTTATTCAATGACAATGTACTGTACAAAGACAGCTTCAATTAGCATATAAACACCATATAAATCAGCATTAAAATCAGCATAGAAGCATCATATAAACATCATATAAATCAGCATTAAAATCAGTATATAAACATACTATAAACATCATATAAATCAGCATTAAAATCAGCATAGAAACATCATATAAACATCATATAAATCAGCATATAAATCAGCATTAAAATCAGCATATAAACATCATATAAATATTAGTTGAACATGAACAGTATCAGTTTAACAAACGAAACAGAATAGGCACAATAACAAGATATAACAACAAGTTAGATAAATTTCAACACAAGTACTTCTGCAAACACATAAACACATAAACCCATTACATGGAAATCTTGTAAACATCAAAATCAGCATATAAATCAAGACCCAAAAGCCTTGTAAACATGAAAATCAGTATATAAACACAGAAGCAAAATCACAAATCGAAAAGAACGAAACATAATAGCGAGCAGGTTCAAATCGCAAAGAACAAAAAACGAAAACGAAAACGAAAACAAAAGTTAAAGAACAGACCTCAAATCGCGAGCACCAGAACCGTGAGAACCAAAATCGCGAACAGCTTCTTCAAATCGTGAGCATCAGAATCGCGGAACCAAAATCAAAGCACCAGAATCGCGAGCAACAAAATCGCAGCACCAAAATCGCAAGGGAGTGATACTAATCGGAGTTATGAACTACTAGAAGCTTCAATTTGAGGCTAGGGTTCCTCCATTTGGGGCTAGGGTTTTCGATTTGGGGCTAAAGTTGGAAGAGGAAGTGTTACTGAATCAGTTGGAAGAAGAAGTGTTACTGAATCAGTAAAAATCTAGTTGGATCGGGTCACTTAATTCAATTCGGTTAGGTGGCCCAGTTTTATATTTTTGGAGTGGTTTATGAACCATTTGAATGGTTTGGGCTTTTTTGGTTTGGTTGGGTTCACTTTAGGTAAATGGTGTGGTGGTCCATTTAATTTGCACACCCCTACATATGAGGACCCTATTTTAATGCATAAGTAACTTTTCAAATTGTAATGTATACTTGTGCATCGCACGGGTCATATACACTAGTTATACTAAACTATAAGTTTTGCAAGTTACTGTCCACGTCACATATTCACAATTAAACACGTCAGATCCACCTCATTTCACATACGCAAAAAATGTCCACTTAGACACCACAAAATCAACTAATACAAAGGACACTACAAAAAAAACAGGGATTAACGAGGGAAATTTCCCTCGCAAACTGACCAAAATCCCTCGCTAATGGTCATTTGCGAGGGAATTAGCGAGGGACAGGTTCCCTTGCTAAATCCCTCCTCGCTAATCCGATTAGCGAGGGAATTTAAATCCCTCGCTAATTAGCGAGGGAATTTTCCCTCGCTAATTCCCTCGCTAATTAGCGAGGGACTTTAATCCGTCGCTAATATTGAGGGACACGTGGCCAATTTCTGACAGCCACGCGTCCACTATTCCCTCGCTAATTCCCTCGCTAAATCCCTCGCTAATTCCCTCGCTAATCTCAAAATTTTTTTAAATTTTTTTTTTCTGCTACACCTATTTTTATTTTTTTTATTGATAGACCTGATTTTATACCTGATTGAAATAGCTAAAACAGTTTTAATTCCATCCAAATCAACATAATATAAATCCAAATCAACATAAAATCCGAATTAAAACAACATAATATCCGAATCAAAAAGTACTGAAATGTCAAACTATCCTAATAGCTGCCTTCAGACTCCTCTGACTCCTCTGACTGCTGAGCTTGCTCCTGATCTTCCTCCTCATCTGGAAAAATATTCTTGCTCTTAAAATAGTTATACATCAGCTCCTGTCTCCTTAGCACCTTCGCATGGTCTGCCCTCCAGCCCCTAACCTCCACTTGAGTATCCTCCAGCTGCTGTTTAGTAGCTTGCAGCTCCTGCCTAAGCTGCTCTGTCTCCGCATCTGACTTAGTAGAAGCTGGTCGACTGCGTCCTCTGCTGCTCCCGGTCCCAGACGAGCCCTTAGAACCCATAATAGGAGCCATTGGCCTAGTACCATACAGACGACCCTTGTACCAACCAACTAATTTCTCCCAATTGATGTTTGCCAGATCTCGCATCTCAGAAGGAAGTTCACCAAGTGAGGCAGGGTCCCAGCTCCCCTGAGTCAGCTGAGACATGATCTCATTAATTTGCTCCTGTTTTGCATAACCACAGAACATAGCATAATTAGCGCTCCATTTTAACAAAGCAACTTTATATAATACATTCGAATGTTGTATATTTACCTGAGTAATTCTGGCGCGGTCATCAACATACTCGTTAGTCCCTTTCCTCAAATGGGTGACTCTATGCAGCTCAGGAGCAGTGATAGGGCATCCTGCCCTCAAACTCTGTAAAATGAAATACATTTTCAAATATTGCAAACTAATTAACCAATGTAAAAATAACACAAAGATTTTTAAAATAATATACCAATCTAAGAGCATGTTGAGTCTGGTTGACGGACCCGCAGGTGTGAAGCGAGCCACCCTTCTCTGAGTTTCTATTCTTCTTGGCTGCTTCAGATTTTGCTTTGAACTTTGTTGTAGCCCAATGAGCCTGGAAGGCATTCCAAACTTCTTCACTCATGTAGTTTGGCCGCTGATTTTTAGCCCGCAACTTATAAAGCAAATCTGATAACTGAGCGCTTATCCTTTTATTAAAAACTCTTCTCACTTCTTCATCATCTTCTTCGCGCCATGTCACTTTACCCTAAGTAAAACAAAAATATGTATTAGTAATTATATTAAACATTAAATTTAAACAAACAATATAAGTAATGACATAATTGACACTTACCCTAAAGAATTCCAGCAGTTCCTTCTTTTCCTCGTCAGTGACCTTAGTCCACTTTGAACGAAACTTTTGAAAGTACATTTTTCGGATGACACGGGTAATGTTCGATGAAGCTACCTTTGCAGGAAGAAGCCTGCATAATGAAAGATATATCAAACAATCAAATATAAGTCGTTCCATAAATTAACTTAAAAAAAAACAAACAAAATACTTACGCGTCACCACTAGGATAAATGACCTTTAGTTTAACACCATCGATAACAACCACCTCCACTGTCTCTTCATCGATGTCAATATCATCCTGCTCGGGCTCAATATCAGGATCAATATCATCCTGGGGCGATGGGGTAGGCATAGATAACCCAGCTGGTCTGCCCGTATGTCCAGATGGTGCACCCATATGCCCTGCTGGTCTGCCATGCCCAGATGATGAGCCTATATGTCCATGTGGTGCACCCATATGCCCAGATGATGAGCCTATATGTGGTGCACCCATATGCCCTGCTGCATACATATATGATGGGCCCATATAATGCCCATGCGAGGGTAAATGAAAAAATCCGGGACCAGATGGAGACGGAGGTCGTGGGGCAATCGGCTCGGTACCTGGTGGGCTCATATATGATGTATGACCCTGCCTCATGTTCCCAATGTTGAGAACCACATCACGATTACGACGATTACGCCTCCTCTTGGGAGGTTCATCGGCAATCTGCTTCCCTGCACGTCTCGGTGGGTCAGAACCTCCTGGATCCATATCTATGAAAAAAGAGAAACCAAATGTGATACTAACAACATTAATGATGTATATTATAAATAAATTAAAGAAACTAAATTAACAAGAACAATCATGATATATATATTAATGATTCTAATAAATTTAAAGACAACATAATGAGTCAACATAAGAAAACACAAGAACAATAACTCTAATAAATTTAAATACAACATAAGATTAATAAAATTATTCATCTTCATTGTCTTCTTCATCTTGTTCATCTTCATCTTGCTCATATTCGTCATATTCATTAATCTCTTCTTCATCTTCATTATGTTCTTCATCTTCATCAACGTCTGCTTCAACTGCTTCAACTTCTTCAACTAGGAATCGATCATCACGTAAGGAGTCGATCTGTTCAACTTCAATTACCTCATTTACTCCCGAAATTTCATCCACCTGATAAGGAACTTCATCCTCCGCATCATTAGCTTCAATGCGACCCCGAGGTTTTGTCTTAATTGCAACACACCATCCTCTCCGAGTTGATGGATATGGAACATAATACACCTGCCTCACATTCTCTGCCATGATAAACGAATCATAAAGTTTATACCTTCCATTCATTCGAATGTCCACGGTATTACATTTTGTATTCAATTTTGTTCCTCTAACTGATGGATCAAACCATCTACAGAAAAACAAAACTATTTTCTTTTCATAGTCTAACCGTGGGTATTCAAGTTCATATATGTGTTCAATCACACCATAGTAGTCATTTTCACCTCCTCCAGTTTCCCCTTTAACATATACCCCACTATTAATTGTTCTTTTTCCCTCACTCCATGATTGAGTGCCAAATTTGTAACCGTTAACTAGGTATGTGTGCCACTCGGTCACCTCAAGAAAAGGACCCTCAGCTAAGTTCCTCAAGTGTCGGATTTGGGGAGTTGGTTCCACTTCATAAACCTAAGTAACCACATAAGGAAAAAATAAGTCATGTCTTATATCTACTTTAAACATATGACATTAAAATTAATTTTATCTACTTACTCTAGCCTTAAACCAAGATGGAAAATTTTCATGTATACGAATAGAAGATTCTTCAACGCCTATACCCTCAATTCGTAAGAATGCACTGCAAAGGAATTATTCATATATTGAAAGTTGATCAAACCTTGATTTAACTTCATACTCTAAAGGTGTATAGATTAAAAATGAAATTGGAGCATACTTACTCAAGATATGGTTTAATTTCAGTGCAATTGATCAAGACATGAACATGTGCTGATTTATGCTCTTTATCTGATAAGTAGCTGGTTGACTTCTTTCCCGAGGGGCGACCAGGTTTGCTAAATACAGATAAAGCGAGCGGGTATCTTTCTTCTTCAACCTCCATTTGGTTTCTATTATTTGTTGACAACATAAAGTTGTTGAAATCATGTGAACAAAAATAAATCGTTTCACGGTGTACGTAAGCTGCGCAGATCGATCCTTCAACTCTAGCTTTATTCTTCACCGATCGTTTATAATCACCCATTAACCTACATATATATGAACGAAAGACACTTCATTAATCTACATATATATATGAACGAAAGACACTTAATTGAAATAGATAATTACCTCTCAAATGGATACATCCACCTATAATGAACTGGTCCACCAAGTCTTGCTTCATACGCAAGGTGAACCGGTAAATGCTCCATGGAATCAAAGAAACCGGGAGGAAATATTCTCTCCAACTTACAGATAATGAAAGGAATATTCTGCTCCATTTTAATAAGATCATCCCTTCTCAATGTTGAAGAACACATATTTTTAAAAAATTGACTCACTTCAGTAAGCGGTTCCAAGACACACTTTGGTAATGAATCAAAAGCAATTGGAAGCAAACTGATAAACTCTAATTTAGTGCATTTATTAGAGATATTTTGAGTTGTTTTTAGAGTAATTATTACTGATTAAATAAATAACTCACTAAAATTACTCTATATTTGCAGGAAGGTAGAAAAAGAAAAAATAATATAAATGTGGGCTGAAATTAGAAGAAATGTTAGAATTAAAGAAAGCAAGCCCAAGCCCAAGCCCATTAATGCAAGAAGGCCCACAGTAATAAAAAGAAAAAGATCCTCTTGAAGATTTGAATTAAAAGTGATGCACATGTGACTTGGAGAGGAAGAAAGAGGCATGGAGTGGAGAGCAAGCAACACATATTTAGGAAGGATCTAAATCCTAATATTTAGGGATTGGCATATCTTGCAATTAAAAAGGGGAAGCAATCTTGACTTGATCCTTTGCTTGGAGAGAAAGAAAAGGAACTAATATAAAAGGAGAGCTTCACTTCTGAAAGGGGGTTAGACACCATAACACAAACAAAGCCACACACCACATAAACAAACCATAGTTACACGAACGCTACGGAGGGAGAGAAGAGTTTTTCAGCACCGTGAAAGAGCTTTGGAGTAAAAGAAGGAGATTGAAGACAAAGATTAAGACTTTCTCTATTTCCGGGTTATTCTTATTTCTGTAATTCATGAACCTTATTTTTCTTTTATTGTTCTTTATTATTATGGACACCTAAGTCCTCGTCTAGGGTCTTAGGTGGATCTTGCATGTTTAGAAACCTCTTTATGTTCTAATTTTTTTATTTGAATTCCTGTTTTTATTTCAATTAATATTATTCTATTGTTTTTATCACATAATTAGGATTAGCTACCCTTTTCATGTTAATAATCAATTAGTTGATCAGCGACCGTACTGCAATTAGTTAGTGGACCTATAGGATAATTGGGGCTATAATTAATGCATGACCAAACTTTAATTTAGTCTTCCAATCATTCAACCTTTTTGCTCTTCACGCTTTTCTTGAATTTAAATTCTAGCATGACCAAACTAGGGTTAATTTAGGAAAAAGAATATTAATCGCGAATGACCAAACGGATTAATAGCTTTAGTAAAGGGATTGGTAATTAAATAAAATAAGGGAATTCAAGTAGAATTAGACATAGGGGAATCGAAGCTTGCAAGTGAAACTGCGACCCTAGACCTCTCTCCATTGATTATATCTTGCATTTTTAATTCTTCTTATTTATTTCTTTCTATTTTAGTTTCAATTACAACTCAATTATTCACTCGTCTAAACAATAAATAATTTTAAGTAGTTTAGTACTTGTTAATTAATCTCTGTGGATACGATATTCTTTTATACTACTTCTGCGAAAGAGTACACTTGCTCTAAGTGTGTTTTTAACGCAACACAAACACTCCATGAATACATGACAATCATGACTTTTCATCGCATACATCTTCCCGGTGTTCACATCGGCGCATCTCGCAAGGTTAGAAGAATAACCATCTGGCATCCTCAATCCTTTCAACCATCGACAAACATCTTTCGCTTCATCTGGTGTCATACAATATTTGACTTTGGGTTTGAACATCTTCCCATTAGGCATTTCCACCAAATTCAAATCAGATCGATGTTTGCTACAATAAAGAGCAGAATCCAATCTTGCCTTATTATTGTCTTTGGTTTTATCTTTCGCATTCATCACAGTGGCAAATACGTTGTCAAAGAAATTCTTCTCAATGTGCATAACATCAAGATTGTGCCTCAACAGATTATCTTTCCAATATGGGAGATTCCAAAATATGCTTTTTTTTGTCCAATTATGCACCCGTCCATAACCATCCAATCGGGTGAGCTCCCCTACCTCTGTGGCTTGTGGCAAATCCATAACTCTGCTCCAGATTTCACCTGATGTCAACAAAGGCGGTGGTCCATCAGTTTCAACTACCCCTTTCTTGAAGGCCTTCTTGTTCTTTCTAAATTTATGATCTTGTGGTAAGAATCTACGATGTGAGTCAAACCAAGAACTCTTGCCCCCGTACTTTAGCGTAAACGCCTTTGTGTGTTCCATGCAGTGGGGACATGCCAATTTACCGTGAGTCCCCCAACCAGACAACATACCATATGCAGGAAAGTCATTAGATAAAAGATGTTTGAAAGGTTGAACTAAATATAAAGTGAGATTTTTCAAAATCCTCGGATATGACCTTTTGAAAACTTATTATGTGACTCAAACTCCATTTTTTGGGTCGTATTTGCAAGTCTACTCAACCCAAGATCAACCATACTAAGTTTCATGATTTTATGGAAAAGGTAATGTTGAAAAATGAGTCTAGCATGATCTATCATCTATGTAACTAGTTTAATCAATGATTAGTTAATTGAACTAATGATAATAACTTTTAGAGGAGGAGGATTGAATTTTTTGGCCGTTTTTGAACACACCAGTACTTCCACAAAGAGGGGCACCATATTTTCAGAGTTCACAGAACTCAGTCCTTCTAGAAAGTAGAAACAAACAAATATGCAGTACTTTTTTCCCAATCTTACGTTGAATGTTGGCCCCCCATCTCTAGTATACATATACTACACCCACAGATTGAGTGTCAAACAGTCCTCACTTCCTCAAAACCACAAGTTCAGTGACCGCCCAAACATATATATAAATAAAAAAGTACATGCACATACACCAAACATATGATTAGCATAAGAATTTCATTGTGTTAGTTTATCTGAACATAAAATCGTGCGGGGTACATGGGCCAATTGTGGTCCAGGCAGGAACCTCGAAACAGAAGCACATCTACCATATAAACAAACAGCCTTTCGTCAATAGTCATATTCCATCTAAATTCTTATGATTCGATTCCTTTTTCATGCCAGAATTAACGAGGGGTGGGTTCACTGTTCAGTTCCTAAAATAACAAAAAATCAGTTTATTCTTATTTATTTTGGCATTCAATCCATTTGGCCCCACAATTTTGTTGTCTACAAAAATGAATATCGTCTCTTTTTGTACTCTACTTGTATTAACATTGAAAATAAAATAAAAAAATGTGTTGTCAAAGTGGACCTCTGATTTGACTAGTAAATATTTGCTATATCACGAAGAAGAGAGTGACGCATGCTCAGTGGTGGTCATTGATGTTGACGCCAACTCCAACCGTGGCGGTGGCGGTGGCGGTGCCGGTGATGGGTTGTTCAAAGTCCAACCACGAGTTTTCTTCTTCTTCTTCTTCTTCTTGGTTGTCCCCAGCGATCCCGAGTGATTGCACCACATCTTCCCTGCACCATCCCGCACGCAACAACGTCAACGACAACAAACTCACGTGCTGCATAATCTCTTTTCTATCTCTCACGTGCCGCACCACGTCACCCTCCTTCACCGTCATCATTTCTTCTATCTCCTCTTCTTTCCACCCTCCTTCTCTTAACTTTCTCAGCACCCCTTCCATACACCCCCCTAATTCCCCTTTACCATCCCCCCACCACCACTTCCACTCCCTCTCACCACGTCCATCCGCCAACTCCGACCAAACATCAATCCTCTTCGCCTTTTTCGCAGCCCACACCGGCTCATCCACTTCCTCAGAATTCAACAAAAACCCAGCATCCTTAAAAAACCCAACAACGTCAAAACTCGCTAAGCGAACATCACCACCATTATCGACGTAAAAAACAGGGTTCCCAGCAACGTTAGGTGACGACGCTATATAACAATGCCGGTAGATTGGAACGAGGAGCGGTGCATCGCTTAAAATTAAACTCGCGGCGTGGATTGGATCCATTGGTTGTGGACCCCATGAAGGGTGCCAGAAACGGTTATTGGAGATGCGGCGGAGGATGGAAGAGACGGGGAGGTTGAGGAGAATTTGAAGTTGTTGATCGGAGGAAGAACGCCAATTGGGGAATCCAGGTGAGATAGGAAGACCTTGTTGGAGGATCGATCGAAGGTCAGGTGGGAATGTGAACTTGAATTTTGATTCAAGGAGTGATAATTCTTTGTCGGAAAGTCCTTCTTCGATTACAACGTTGGAGGATTTGAGTCGTTGTATGAGGTTGTTTGCGTATGTTGCGAATGAGAAACATATTCGTTTGGGTCTTGGTGGCTTTGATTTGGCGATGTTACTGTCACCACCGTCCACGGTGGTGGTTGTGGTCATTCTCGATTTGATGTTTGCGATGAAGAGAAGAGAGAAATGAGAGAATGAGATTGGGAAAGAAGGATTGATTCAAAAGGAGAGATGAGTTATTGCGTTACTTACGTAGTAGTCATCAATACAGTTCTGTTTCGAAGCGAATGAGTCGTTGCGTTCAGATAACTAGATAGAGAGAGAGTGTGGGTTTGACTCTTATAGGATACTATTTCATTTTTGTTTCAAAAAAACTGAAAAAAAATGGGAAGAGAATGTGGAATTAGGTTTTAAATATACTTTTTTTGTTTTTTATAAATTTAACTTTTAAATTAAAAAAAAAAGATAAAGTTGTTCGGTACTAAGCGAAAGTGAAGAAGCCTTTCGTATTTTCTATCACATGATGAGGATGTATGGTGTGTTTGGTAGACATGAAAACCAAAAGAAAATAAATGAAACGAAAGAAAAGTAAGAGAATATACTATTTTCTTTTATTTGGGTGCCTTATAAAATAAGAGGGAAATAAAAATTTTAGTGGGTCTCATTTTCAGAAAAAAAGTAAAAGAAAACGCAACTTATTTTATAAATGACTTATTTAACTTTGTACTAAAATTAATGCATTGTTATAAAAAAATATTTTACTTTTTTATTAAAGGTTAATTTTGTCATTTTATACATATACACTTTTTTTTTCTTTTACTTTTTCTCCTATCAAACAAGGAAAGAGAAATATTTCATTTTCTACTCTCCTTCTTTTTTATCACTTTTCTTTCCCTTACCTTTCTTTCCTCTCACTTTCTTTCTGAACCGGCTAGTGTTATTCATCCCTTTCATTATAATAACACCTACGCATTTCTTTGATTACGTAGCAACTTCTCCGTACTAAATAGCATCACTTCAGAGAGAGAGAGAAAAGACAGAAATTGGGAATACCTTAAAATTGAAGACCTAAATTAGGTCAAGCCCGATGATTAAAAAGGAATGGTTTGCGTTTTTAAGGTTGATATGCTGCGTATCTATCTATCTGTATGTATGGGGCTGTAACGTAGGCTAATTTGATATTGCCACTTACCCACGTGTTAATCTTTCCTTGGCATTTTTATGCTTTTCTTATCGTTCCTTGGCATTTTATGCTTTTTTCTATTTTGTCCTAAACTCCTAGTTGATTTTACTTTTAACTGTGAATCATGAAATGTAAACAGGGGCAGCCTTTCACAATAATTCACTGAGTTTCCATTCTGAAATCCCCACACATTCGTCTTTTAGGTAAAAAGTGCAAACAGAGCAAGCACTAATTCATTATATTTCTCATATATATAATAATATAATAATATAATGTCCATTCATGTCTTTTTCATTAAATGATTCCTTCCTCTTGATATACATCGGCTAAATATGAATTTCTTTAGATATTTTTCCACTTTAGAATGTAGTCGGTTCGAACCGTGCTCTCAGTAATAACGTAAAATTTATGTAAAGTACCCAAAAATGGGTGAGCCTTCAAAACACAATAACGGAAAATAAAAACTACTTTCGAGGGGAGAACGCCTCCTTTAAGAAAATAATTGATTTGATTGATTGACCTCTTACATTCAATGATATATATAGCACTTCAAATACATAGTGTGCTAAAGGGTAAGGAATCCAATGTTAACTAAAAGACGAAATAGTAAAAAGGGAAAATGATGACTCATATGCCTTTAGAATCTTCTAGATATTTCTTCTTAGGTCACATAGTCTCTTAGGTATTTGGGTTTTTCTCTCTTGGGTCGGGTCATTACATTCCATTCCCATTCACAGCCACCGAGATCCCATTGTTTCATTGAAGAAAACTTAGCCAACATACACACCAAAGATTTCCCACCAGAATCCCATTGGTGCCCGCTACTGATTCTTATAGAAGTGATTAAGATGAGATTTTGCTGCTCCATTTGCACCAATTCTGCCATGAGATTCCAAAAAGGTTCCTCAATCATGGGTACAAGTTTTGATGTTTCACCACTCTTCAAACTTCTGATGTTGTGTTGTTGGTCAGAGATGTATTCCCATAATGTTCCAAAATCATTACCAATAGTGGTCATTGAAAATTCAGTCACAAAATCCTTTGAAGTGTGAATTTGGTTGACTTCCATCCAGAGAAAATAAAGTGTAATGCAAAGGGCTTCATGGTGAAATGCATACTTAAGGCATGTACAAGGAAGAGTTAGGCTCCATGGAACTACAACAAAACTAATTGGATACAGCTTCCAAGTAGTCAATCCACAATTAAAATGCAAAGAAGCGATACACATCAGATACTGAATGAGTGAACCGTATGAAACAAACTCATTAGTGTTTGGGAATTCACTATAGGCAAGTAAAAAGGAGGAATGGTTATCAACGTCCCAAATGACCCAAAAGTTGAAGAAGTTGGAACCTGACAACCCAATAGCATGGACACTCAAAGTCTTTAGTAGCAACAATAATAATCCAGTAAAATGAGGAGAAAGAGTGGATGGCAGATGATAAGATGCTCTAGGTAGGAAGGCAATTTCCAAGCAAATTCCTTGTCAATAGTATAGCTCCTTGTAGTGTATATAGTTGTCATTCCCTCATGATTCGAAGCTTTCTTGGAACATAGTGCCAAAACCCAATATAGCATGTTGAAATAAGGCAAAATAGAGTCATGAATAGTGTTGTTGATCGCAAAGCTTACTACATCTCTTTCATTAAAGCCATCATAATTTGCATGGAGCACTCGTTCATCGTGAATGAATTGCTTGAACTTGATCTTTACCAATAGACCCCTTACTATTTGGGCTTCCCTATCATTCAAGATATTATTAAATAATATCCATCCTCCTTCAAATTGAACCCTCTTGGAAGTCAGTGAACCCTCATACAATTTCAAAATGGGATGTATCAAGCCATTTAAGATGGAAGTTCCACGTAGCCAGCCAACAATAACAAAGCTAATGATATGGTCACTAGCAGTAAAAATAATCATCTCAGAATTTAGTTGGTTGGTCCTAGCTGCTGAATTTTCTTCAATAAAAATAGCATCACTCACAATGACAGATTCATGATAATAACTTACAGAATAAACTCGTGTTACTCCATTACCTTTAATTGCAGACAAGAGGCTGGGTACACCTCTAGACAAGGGCCAATATGAACAAGTTGCAAAAGCATGTGTCAAACTAAGGTGCAAGGCAAGGACACTTGTAATTATATGATTTTCTGAAGGATCAACTATCACAGTAGCGGTGACCCTATAGTCTGGTTCCACTTCTAGATGATTACTTGGGTGACCACCAAATGGGTCAACATAAAAAATTCTAGTGAATTGTCAAGAGTGACAAGTTTGACCCGGCAACCCGTAGAAAGGGTGCCTTATTGACACCTGGATCCCAAAGTTTAAACTGAAAGGACCTATGGCAAGAGAGAAATACCAATTTCCACTTTGAGTCATTACATCGAGCACATGATGGGCATAACAAGATGATGTGGCAAACACTAGCAAGGGCTTGGTGGACTCAACCAAGTCATGAGCAAGCATAAGACGATTAGAACCAGGACGGAAATTGTGTGATACATACCTTGATTGAGTTCTCTTAACGATAAGTTGAGAGGTTGAGGAGCTTGCGTGTGTGTGCATAACATCACAAGGAAACGGCGGAGAGCGTTGTGGTGAGGGAATGGTAGATACATCACGATTGGGTGTCTCCGACGGCAACGACAGCAGTGAGAGTGAGACTCGATCTGGTGGTTCCGGTAGTGGTGGCGGCGGCCGTGTTATTGTTTGCTCCCTATCGTTAGGTGGTTCCGGCTCGGAGGGAGTAGTTGCAGATTGTCCGGAGTCTGGCGGTTCTGGTGGCTCCGGTGTATCCGATGGAGCGCTCAAGGTTGATGATGGTGAAGGAAGGGAGGGTACGATGGGTGGCTTTGGCGAGTCAGAGTTGATGGTGGAAGCGATAGCAGGAACTGAGGTGGAGGTGTTGTTGTTAATGGTGTATGAGATCGACGGTGAGGGATTGGTTATGGTGTGGTTGACTGATTTCAAACTTGTGATTGCCCCATTGGAGGAGATGGCTATTGGAGTATGCTAGTTAATTCAGTTTGTATATACACTGTTTCATTCATTTTCAGTTTTAATCAGGTTAGCATCTGCCAAGTTGGCATGTGTGATGTGGCAGTGTGTGTACATTAAACACACGTGTATCCACTTGTATAAATTGAGCATTAACACTCGCTTTCATATATGATGGATTTTATGATTACCAAAAGTTTCTCTCTTTCTCTTTTCACTAATAACAGTATCAACAGAATTAGTTAATACTGCAACTACATCACAGATTGAAATCCGTTGAAGATCATTGAACTTGACCCAACAAATTGGTATAACAGAGCAAGGTGAATCTCCTGAAGATCCAACAATGGCGAATATCACGAAGGATGGTCACAATATTCCGGCGAATCTTCCAGTTTTCAACGGCAAGAATTATGAACGATGGTGCGCGCAAATGAAGGTGCTGTTCCGTTATCAAGATGTGCTTGAAATTGTGAACGATGGTGTACCAGCATTGGCAGCAAACGCCACTAAAGCGCAGAGAAACACGCATCGCGAATTGCGGAAGAAAGGCGGAAAGGGCTTATTCTTGATTCACCAGTGTGTGGATTAAAACATCATCGAATTAATCATAGACTGCGATTCAGCAAGGAATGCATGGGAAATTCTTCAGAATGCGTATGGAGGATCGGATAGATTGAAGAAAATTCGCCTGCAATCCCTCAGGAAACATTATGAGGCATTGAAGATGAAAGATCAAGAATCGATCAGTGAATTCATCACAAGGTTAGTCACTCTAACTAACCAAATGAAGAGTAATGGTAAAACTGTGTCTGAAAAGAGTAAAGTAGAAAAGACTCTTAAATCTTTGACCCTAGAATTTGACTATGTTGTCACTGCTATTGAGGAATCCAAAATTATAGAGGAAATAAAACTGGAAGAACTCCAGGGTTCCCTAGAGGCTCACGAATTGAGAATTAGGCAAAGAAGTTCAGAGAAGGAAGAACAAGCTTTGCTATCTCAACCCTCTTAAGAAAAATTGGAAGTCTAGCAATAAGAAAGAAAAGGGAAAATGGAAGGGTAAAGATAAGGAATCTGGTAACAAAGATGGTGAACAAAAGAATGTTGATAGGAAGAAACCTGACTTGAGCAAGGTTCAGTGTTATAATTGCCAACAGTTTGGACATTATAAGAACAAATGCAAGAACAAGAAGGTGCCTAGAAACAAAGAAGCTGAAGCAAAGTTTGCAAATAATGATGAATCTGATGACTCTAATTCAGAAGGATTGGTATTGATGGCTATCATAGATAGTGAGGATGAAGAAGAAACCTGTCAGGATGAGATTGTTGCTGAAGGTAGTGAGCAACACAGTGGAAGCACTTGTGATGCTCAAAATACCTGTGTACTGTATGTGGGGCAAGGCAGTGATGACACTGGTGATGCCTCCAACATTGCCAGCAACAATGATGAAGAACTATCCCTCATGACCATAACTGATCCTGAGCTACTACTGCTGAAGGCAGATACCAATGAAGAAGATGAAAAATCTGACGAGTGGTACCTTGATACAGGTTGTTTGAACCACATGTGCTGCCATAAAGAGTGGTTCACTGATATGAGGAAAATAAGCAAGAGGATTAGATTTGCTGACAATAGTAGAGTCACTGCAGAAGGTATTGGCACTGTGAAGATTCTATCAAAAGATGGAAAATGCTGCTACATTCAAGATGTGTTTTATGTGCCAAAGATGAGAAGCAATCTATTGAGTCTTGGCCAGATGGTTGAGAAGAAATTTTCAGTAGTGATGGAAGATGATAATCTCAGTCTATTTGATCCCAACAAAAGATTGATCCTGAAGGTTACAATGCAGAGTAACAGGACATTTAAAATCAAGCTGGAAGTGATCCAAGAACAATGTCTCTCAACCACAGTAGATGGTGATAACTGGAAATGGCATAGAAGGTTTGGTCACTTGAATTTTAAAAGTCTGAATCAATTGAAGGAAAAACGTATGGTGCATGGTCTGCCAACTATTAAAGTGCCTGATGAAGTATGTGAAAGGTGCTGTGAGTCAAAGCAACCCAGAAATGTGTTCAAGACAGAAACTCCAAGTAGAGCAGGAAAGAAGTTAGAAGTAGTTTTCTCTGATGTGTGTGGTCCTTTTGGAGTTGACTCACTAGGAGGGAACAGATACTTTGTCACATTTATTGATGAGTACACCAGTATGACTTGGGTGTACTTAATCAAAAGAAAAAGTGAAGTGCTGGAAGTCCTTAAGAAGTTCAAGGTGATGATTGAAAAGCAAAGTGAATGCATGATCAAGACACTTAGAACAGATGGAGGAGGTGAGTATGTTTCACATGAATTTGAGAATTTCTGTGAAAAGGAAGGGATAATACATGAAGTGACATCACCATACACACCTCAGCACAATGGGATTGCAGAGAGGAAGAACAGAACCATACTTAATATGGTGAGAAGCATGATGAAAGAGAAGAAATTACCTCACTGTTTGTGGGGAGAATTGACAGCCACTGCTGTGTATCTTATCAACAAATGTCCAACAAAGAAACTGGTTGATAAGACACCTGAAGAAATTTGGTTAGGATGGAAACCAAGTGTCAAGCATCTCAGAATTATTGGTTCAATATGCTTCAAACATATCCCTGAACAACTTAGAAGGAAGTTAGATGATAGAGCTCAATCAATGATTTTGGTTGGATATCATTCAACTGGTGCATATAAGCTATATGATCCTATTAAGAAGAAAGTTGTGAAGAGTAGAGATGTTGTGAAGCTATACACTGTTTTACTGTTTCATTCATTTTCAGTTTTAATCAGTTTAGCATCTGCCAAGTTGGCATGTGTGATGTGGCAGTGTGTGTGTACATTAAACACACGTGTATCCACTTGTATAAATTGAGCATTAACACTCGCTTTCATATATGATGGATTTTATGATTACCAAAAGTTTCTCTCTCTCTCTCTTTTCACTAATAACAGTATCAACAGAATTAGTTAATACTGCAACTACATCACAGATTGAAATCCATTGAAGATCATTGAACTTGATCCCCAACAATGGCAAGTTCTCTTGTTGCAAAATAAGTGGGGAATCTTGAGGAAATGATGGTGGTGGAGGAAATGAATTAAGGGGGAATTGTTTCTGATGAAATATATTTCTTTCTGCTGGAACGAAGGGTGGGGATGCAGTGGTGATGGGAAACGTTTGCGGATGATTGGGGTAGTGATAATAAGGACTCCATGGCAAGGTGGTTGTATGGGCGACGGTCGTAGGGCTGCGAGTGAGGTAGGAAAATTCATGGTTGAGAGAGGAAAGTTCATGGAGAGAGATTTCTTGCAAACGTAGAACTTCTCGGAGAATGGAGTAAATATGGGAATGTGAGTTCATGGCAATGAAAGCACCAATGTAATGTACCGAGGAGCTTTCAAAACACAATAACTGAAAATAAAAGCTCCTTTCGAGGGGAGAGCGCCTCCTTTAAGAAAATAAAAAGACTCTTAACATTTCTTTTGATTTGATTGGTTGACCTCTTACATTCAATGATATATATAGCACTTCAAATACATAGTGTGCTAAAGGGTAAGGAATCCAATGTTAACTAAAAGACGAAATAGTAAAAAGGGAAAATGATGACCCATATGCCTCTAGAACCTTCTAGATATTTCTTGTTAGGTCACATAGTCTCTTAGGTATTAGGCTTTTCTCTCTTGGGTTGGATCATTACAATTTACTTGTGTCTCATCAATAGACTATATATTCTCTCTCTCTCTATATATATATATATATATATATATATAAACTTTTTAAAAGATTGAGTAAAAAAAACCTTTTTAAAAGATTACGTACATATAAAGAAATTTAAAATCTAAAATTTGATAAAATTAGAAATAAATAAATAAATAATAAATTATCAAAAATGGAAAAGAAAAAACGCAGGTATAAGTTGGAAAGAAACTCCAAAAAGTAAAATAAGGAATTATAAGTGATAAATTATTTGTGAATGTGGTTGAAGTTCCCGCACGAGTAGGTAACTATGGCTTTATATATTGCAAGACAAAGACGCAACTCTCAGTAATGATGGATGCAACCAACACGAAGAGAGGAGTTAATTGTTTCTATAAGTCGTTCGGAATAATATGGTTCTAAAAAATATTAGGAAATGTAGTATAAAAATAAATTATTTTTTAGGTTTAGAAAAAAATGTTTTAAAAAGGGTGAGTTTCACAGGTTAGTGTTACGAAATTATTATTTTTCCACCAAACCGGTTATTGAGAAGCGTACTTTGAGTATTTGAACCGTTAAAATTATTTTCAAACGCAAAAGTACCCCAAAACCACCGCTTAGCATCGCACTTTACTTATTTTGTCACAAAATTAATCTTTTTTTCACCAAACTGGTTACTGAAGAACAAACTTTGCATATCAGAATAGTTAAAAAAAAATTTCTGTACACCAAAACACATCGCTTAACATCTCATTTTACGTATTTTGTCATGAAACTAATTTTTTTCACCTAACTGGTTATTGGGGAACGAATTTCGCGTATTTGAACATCTAAATTTTCTTTTAGACCGTAAAGTACACCTTAAAATTTGAAAAAAAGAAGAAGGCTAAAGTACCTCAAAACACACAACTTAGCATCACATTTTATGTATTTTGTCATGAAATTACTTTTTTCTTCACCAAACTGGTTATTGAGGAATGAACTACACATATTTGAACAATTAACTTTTTCTGAAACCTAAAGTATACAAAAGCACACTGCTTAGCATTTCACTTTTCGTATATTGACATGAAATTAATTAAAAAAAAATCACATAATCAGTTACTGTAGAATGAATTTCCCATATTTGAACGTCTAAAATTTTATCTAGAGACTTTAATGTACCTCAAAGTAGACTGCTTAACATCGAACTTTATGTATTTTATCACGATATTATTTTTTTCTTCATCAAACTGATTATTAAAGAACGAATTACGCATATTTGAACAGTTAGATTTTTTGCTGAACCTAAAAATACCTCAAAAACACACTTCAAATATGAAAAAACAAACAAAAAAAAAGTTTAATGATGAAGTTCGCGCGTGTTTAGCCAACTCGCTTATGATATAAAGATAAATTTAGGGACATTGTGTAACATTTTCCCATTGAGACTCATACCTAAAATGATCATTTATAAATAATAAAAATATTTTAGAGTTGATGAAGTTACCGAAATAATAATCATTTATAATTTTGGAGTAATTAAAATCATACTAATACATTTTATAAACAGAAAATATAAAAGATAATCTTTAAATAGAAAATTGAAAAATTAAAGAAATATTAAAACATAAAAAAATGAAATGAAAACATAAAATATAATTCAAAGTAAAATAATAATTTATAAATAATAAAATATTTATTAAATTTTACACCCCCTTTAATGAAATGAAATTACCAAAACACACATGTACTACTCTAAACTCGTTTATAAGCAATAAATAGTCTAAATACATCACTTTTTCAATGAATCTAAAAAGTTGTTTGTTGCTTATAAACGATTTTGGAGGGAGTAATATTTTTTTAATCAATTCTTAAAAGGAAAATAATTATTTTTTTATAGTAAAATATTTAATGAGTAGGAGTTATTTATTTTCTTATATACGAGACCTAAAGAAGTATCCTAGTCGTGCACATCGTTTTTTCTTATAAAAAAAATCCACTCTTTCAATGTTTAGACACACTCGAAAAGATCATACACAACACTTCACCACATTTGTTTTGTGAAAATTTTAGAGGGAAGAGCTCCGCCCATGCTCACCCTATTAGATTTGTCAGCAACGATCTTTCAATAAAATAATATTATTAATACCATTTTAAAACTTATTATAAGAGAATTCTCAATCATTCTACAACATTCTTCAAATAACCATGTTGAGATAAGAATAATTGATCGTTTCGCAGTGAGATGTTATTTTGTGGACTAGAAACAATCACATTGCAAAAAGAAACGCTCTACTAAGGTTTTATATGGACTTCGTTTTCAGCGCGCCAAGGATACCGGAGCCACTGAAGCCTCCGGACGATGCAACAAAAGGGAAAGCTGCCTCCAAACCATCTGCAGAGACATGCTCAGTTCTGGTTAAGGAGAGGGAAGATCTCATAGCCAAAGGTTTGATGAATATTGAATTAGAAGGAGGGAATCATCGCTTGTTGCCCAAGGTTACCTTTGATGAGAAGCTCCTGAGTCCTGACTGATCTTTGTGGCCCTTTGCAACAAGCGCTGGTTGTGAAACTCCTAGGTATACTATGATGAGTGTGTTCTCTTTGGCATAGCTGCAGCAGTGGGGAAGTCCTATATTATTGTCACAAGGGGTACACTATATTATTGTCATCATGATTTCATCAACAGAATATCTTAGTCTTTGAAGTCCTTAAGCATTGGCACAAGGGGTAAGGATCCTTGCTCACTTATATCAGAACTATATATCACAAGTTGAGCTTCTCTTAGCTATGAAGTCTCAACAATTCCAGCTCTTATTAATGGAATCACTTTTCCTTGAAAACCAAGCTTGTGTTTTGGAAACACCAAGGGAATAAGCAAGACGCACAGTTGTCGTCTCCACCAGGCGACTGGCTATAGCTTCCTCTCTTGAAGCCTGTGTTTGGAAAACAAATCATCCGGTGAAAGAATGGATGTTCTTTAAGAATTTAGACACCTTCATAAAAAAACTTATGACAAGACAATCTACTGTAACAAATTTTAAGAACTATCATTCCAAAACTAATAGCAACTCTGATCTCTAGTAGTTATCTTTAAAATTTACACTTCAATTACGGCCTGGCCTGCCGGATGTTTTAACATTCCAGTTCACTGGTTTTATACTTTGATCAAGTCAAGACACATGCATCATATATACAAGATGATTTACATACAGTTATTGAGTAAACAATCACTCATGATTCTACCTACTGAGTTCTTAATAAAAATCAGTTGAAAACTTCCCTCCAAATTTGTAAGTTTTCCGGATCCAAAACCATCAATTGCTCTCGTGGAATTGGAAAGCCCAATATACAGCATCATGACTTTGGAGCAGCCAGTTTATGATCCTTGAGCAATTCCACAACCCTTCTCATTGAGGGTCTATTAATAGGAAAAGCTGATGTGCAAAGTAGAGCCACATTTAAGACCTTCTCAACCTCTTCATAATCACAAGTAGCTGGGTTCAATCTTTGGTCCACTATCTGAGCCATATCACAATCATGATCTCCTCCAATATTCCCACTTCCTCCTTCAGGAGATGCTGCTGACAGAGCAGTCTCAGTGACCCACTTCACTATATCTTTGTTCTCACCAAAGTAAGAGTCATTTGGCCTCTTTCCTGTGATCAATTCCATCAGCACCACACCAAAACTAAACACATCACTCTTCTCAGTCACTTTCAATGTATAAGCATATTCTGCAATAGGATCAATTATCAGATATTAGCAATCATCTAAAGTTACAACATAATAACAAGTCCTAAGTTTCTTTACAATTACTAAAACTGACCTGGAGCAATGTAACCATATGAACCAGCAACCCTCGACATGGCACCGTCGCGATCGCCAGACTCGCGCTGCAATGTCTTAGCCAATCCAAAGTCAGCTACACGAGGCACAAAATCATGGTCTAGCAATATGTTATTACTCTTGACATCCCTGTGAACAATAGGAGGCACACAATCATGGTGTAAATAAGCCAAACCCTGAGCTGCACCCAAAGCAATTTGAAACCTCTTGTTCCAATTCATCAACTCCCCACCACACTTATCTTCTTGCAAAACATCACCCAAACTCCCATTCTCCATATACTCATAAACCAAAACTCTGAAATCATCAGCACTACAACAAAACAAAAGCTTCACAATATTAGCATGTCTAATTCTCCCCAATGTATCAATCTCTGATCTGAAAACCAATTCCGTATCAGGTTTTTGTGTACCACCCCAAAGCTTTTTCACTGCCACTGTTTGTCCCGTCTTAAGCTTCACTCTATAAACTTGACCTGAACTACCTCGTCCAATCACATTCTCGTTTGTTAAAAACGGGATTATGTCATCTTCATTGAACCCCACTCTCTGAAACGACGTCGTCATAAAAGCACGTTTAGATTTTTTCCCAACAAAAAAACCACGTGACTTGCTCTTCATGAACCATAAAAGGAACCCAACAAGTAACACAATGGAACCAGCTAAAACAATTATAGCAACAAGAGAAAAGTGTTTGTGTTTTGAACATGGACGAAGGGTTTTCATTACCGGGCTACATAAACCCGGGTTACCCATTAAACCCGATGAATACACTTCGTGGTTTAAACCCGAAGGTACTTCTCCGTACAATTTGTTATCAGAAACGTTGAATTGGTTCAACGTTAGGTTTGTTAACTCCACCGGAATCTTTCCCGTTAAAAAATTAACGGCGAGATCAAGAAACATCAAGTTCGGTAATTTACCAAGTTCCGGTGGAATTGAACCGGAGAATCGGTTATGCGATAAGTTTAATTCGGTTAAATCAGTCCATGAACTCACATTACCGGGAATTTCACCGGTGAAAATATTCTCCTGCATTTGAAGCTTCTGTAACTTTCTCAAACCGGTTATACAGGTTGGAACTTGACCGGTAAACTGGTTCTTGCTGATGTCGACCTCGACGAGCTGGTGAAGTTCACAGACTCCTGTAGGTAACTGACCGGAAAATCTGTTACCGGATAAAAGAAGTTTGGGGATTTTCTTAGCGGTGGAGATTGATTCCGATAACGAACCTTCGAAACTGTTGTTATCTATTTTCAGAAGCGTAAGCCGTGGAAGAGACCAAAGCCTCGGTGGCACTTCACCAGAGAGTTGGTTATTCTCGATTCTTACATATTCGAGTGAGTCACACGCCCTATACTCATCAGGTATAGAACCAGAAAAGCGGTTCGTGAACGTTATGAGTCGTCGAAGCGACTTTCTCAGACAGAGGAACTTCGGCAACTCTCCGACGAAGTGATTGGTGGAAACGTCGAGTTCTTCAATGGCAGAGTTTTTCCCTAGATCTCGTGGTAGTTTGCCTGAAAAACTATTGTTGAAGAGTTTCAGAGTTTGTAAATTAGGGTTTGAAGATAAACTTTCAGGGACTTCTCCTTCGAGAAAATTATCGTTCAAATTGAGAGTAGTAAGAGGCAAAGAAGTTATTGCATCGGGTAATTTTCCGGTGAATGCGTTCTGAGAGAGGTCAAAGTTATACAAACTAGTGAGGTTTCCTAACCCTTGTGGTAATTCACCGGAAAGATGGTTTTCGAAAAGCTCAATTTGCTGCAAGCTTTTTAAACAGGAAATTGTGTCAGGGATTTTACCAGACAATGAGTTATGCGAGAAATCCAAGTTCTTGAGCGAGATTAGGTTCCCAATGGAGTCTGGTATTTTCCCTATGAGGTTTACTCCGGCGAGGAACAGAATTTCCAGCTTAGTAAGGTTTCCTAGCTTTGAAGGTAAAGGACCTGGTCTCATTGGATTGTAAGCGAGTTCAAGGCGAGTTAACTCACTGAGGTTGCCTAAAAAGGGAGGGATTGTTCCTGTGAGAAGGTTGCCGGACAAAATGAGAACTTTCAGTTGTGTTAAGTGGCAAAAACTCGCCGGAATATCACCGGTGAAGTTATTTTGTGAAAGGTCAAGGTGTTTTAGTTGGGTGAAGTCTGTTGTTAATTCCGGTAAGGCTCCGACGAATAAGTTGTCGGAGAGGTTTATAAACTGAAGGTGGGAACATAGAAGAAGGGAGTGTTGGGAGATAAGATTGCCGAAGAAATTGGACGCAAGAGAAAGGTTTTGGAGAGTGTGAATACGACAAAAACCAAAGGGGAAATCACCGTAAATGCCAATCCCGGAGATGTCAATTGAGACAACATAGTTGTTTCGTGAGTCGCAGGTAATGCCTGTCCAGTTACAAGGATTGTGGTCTCTGTTTGGTACCCAATCATGAAGACTCTTGTTTTTATCATCAAGTTGAGTGTTCTTCACTTGCAGCAGAATTTGATAGTCTCTAGCACTTCTTCCACTTGAACACAGCAAACAACATAGTAGTAACAAAGAGAAAATGAGTTGCTTCATCTTCTACAATTTTAAGGAGTGGTAGAATGAAAATGCTGAAATTTGTAGGAGTGTGACACTAGTTACTAACTACTAGTGCTTTTTCTCGTGAGTGAGATGGAAAGAAGGGAGGTAGCTATAGTTCCTTTTATTCATGCATAAAGATAGTGATAGTTTTGTAAGTGGAGATGAGAAAAGGTGTGTGCGAATATTCATGCATTCATTAATAGAGGAGAGACGTTTGGGGGAAACGTGATTCGCAAAGTGGGAAAAAGTTGGGTTGATGGGTACACTATTTTGCATGAGAAATTAAGCAGAAGGGGAGTACAGGACACAGCCACACGAGGAGTGTAAGAGGTATGGAATGCTTCCAGAACAAGAATTTATTCTTCAAAATCGCTTTCAGGTGGATAGGATTGGATAGGATTATAGCGTTTGGCAGTTGGCACTGCCTATGATGATAGGTTGTTAGTCACACGAAAGAGAGCTGTGGAGCAATTTGGAAGATGATTTGGAGAATATATTTGACTATGTTTGTTGTGGTGGGTTTATTTGAATCTAGGAACCAATACTCTTTCCTCTACTGTTTCTTTACTTCTATGGGAGGAAAATGTGGTTGTGGTGGTATTTTCTTTTTCAAGAAAAGGACAATGTAATATGATAAGAAATAATTTAGACAATCCTGCAACAACAAATTCCACACCCATTCCACTCAACAACAAATTCTCCAACAAACCAATGTGAATGAAATATTTTTCTGACACTTTTTAAAAGAATAAATACATTTGGTTATTATATTTTAAAAATGAGTATAACTATTGTTAACACCCAAAATCTGTAAGTTGTTGGTCGAGAAAGGATTTAGCCGGGGCGAGGACCTGACCGAGCTGGTGTAATTCGAGGCACTCAAATATGGAGCAAGAAGGAGGGCAGGTCGCCTAATGGACTTGATTTATCATTTGTTCCCTGCTCTTTCTTGTTATTTTTAGTGAGAGTAACCACATATTCAATGATGGTTGCCTTGATGGAATGTGGTCAAGGAGATAAGGGTATGCGCTGAACAAAGAGTTCTCTTCAAGAAGAAGCCCTCAGTTATGGGGAGAACTAAATTATGATGAAGCTAGCTAGGAACATCAATGAAGCAACACTTGCCGAGGAATACAAGAAATAGCTAAGAGCAAAGGAATTTGGCAGAGAAGTCCAATTACAAGTACTTAAAGACAAATAATGTGCTAAAACACCAAAAGTACGTTGGGGCTTGCTGAGCAGTAGCAACTCGGCTAGGGAAAGGCTCGACTAGAAGGTGGCTCAACTGAGGAGCTAGTGGTTGAGAACAAAACAGGTTGCATAGCTGAGGATGTTTTGGCCAAGGTCAAGAGTTTGCTTGAGAAGCAAGTATTCAATGTACGTGGACACTTGGAACGCTGGAGCGGTTGAAGAAAACTTGAAGAAGCGCCGCAGAAATAGGAACAAATATATTTTGTCCCACTCTCCATGCGCGTGGATGTTGTGGAACGACTCTCCTAGATTTTAGGGCGCATTGCGCTTGCATGTTGATCTTAGCTGATCCAACGGTGGTTAAGCTGTATTTATATATATATATATATATATATATATATATATATATATATATATATATATATATATATATACATATAGACTGTAAAGTTCGTAAACACACATCAATCAATCTAAAATCTATATATTTTCGGTCTTATTATTTTCCATTTACCCGCGTTCCTAGTTTATGTTAGCCATTAAATAATCGATCGTGTCCCTTCTCACCTAACCTAACACTCTTTGGAAGAGTTAGGAAACCCATAATTGAGAAACATATTTCCTACCTCAATAAAACCGTTTGAAGGAAAAGGAATCAAAAGTTCGAACTACTAACTGATCCTTCATAGAAATATGTCAAAAAAACTTAAATTGTCATTTTTAGTCTTTGTAAAGAAAAAAATTGTTTTGGTTCTTGAGTTTCCATCCCTCTAAAATTAGTAGTTTGTCTCTAGCATTCATTGAGAAAAATTTTAGGAGATTCACACTAACATGGCTCTCACACACTATTGAGTGCCACATGGGATGATATTTTTGATCTTTTAGTACATAATAATGTCACACTTATGTATGAACAAAAGAGAGTGGTTTCAGATTTTCTATGAGAAAAATCAATAAAAAAATCATACCAGACCAAAACTAAAATTTGGTAATAATTTTACATTAATAACCAAGAACACATGTATCCATTTTTTATAAAAGAAAACTAAACTAATAATCTGTTCCTCTTGCTCTGCGTCGCCGTGAAGAATCAGTTGTCTCCCCCACCTTCATTTACAGTGTTCCCAAGGGTTAATTAAACAAACAACAAATACTATTGATTAATGAACCTCACTTCTCTCAATTCAACTTGAAGACATTGAATTAGGTCTATGCAATGGAGTCTCATCCAAAAATGCGACAAGCTTAATTAAGTCGTTTGAAACAGCCATGAAAATAGTCCAAACAAACCATAAAAACATAACAAGACTTTCATGATGGACCCTTTGTCAGCAAAAATACAGCATCTACTACATAATCAACCGTATACAAAATAAATGCCTTTGTTGACTCCACTCTTGTTTTGTTCTACTAGTACTAAATAGTGTCACTTTGTCGGTGAACTTGATAAGGTGACCTTTGCAACTTGGTAAAACCACTGGTCGTGCGGGTCATCAAATATGCATCATTTGATCATTGAACAAGAAAAATGACAGCTCTATCTTTACGCGTCATCAAGCAGTAATTTTATGTTTCACCATTACTAACAAGAAAAATGACACTTCAGTTGAAGGCGTGTGTGTTGTCCGACACGTGTCGTGTTGACACTTCAATTACTTTCATTTTTTATCTTATTATTAGTGTCTATGTGTCGGTATCGTGTTTGGTGACCATATCTGTGTCGGTGCTTTATAAATCACCATCATAGTGCCGTAGAGTATTGGTTTAGGCCATCACATTTGCAATAGTAATTAAGCATATTGTAATAGTTAAATTTCATTAGAATAAAATAACTTGTAATATGAACAAAAAGGCAGAATTAGTTGAGCTAATTCAGCCATTTGGTGTATGATATGATTCCTAATGGTGATTGGTGGTGGGTCAATATAGCTTTACGCTATCACATTTGCTGTTAAACCATATAAACGACAAGAGAAGACATACCAGTAGTCTTCTATAACTATTTAAGGCATAACTTTTTTGACTTGGTTAACAAAGATTTGGAATATTATTCTCCATTACTCATTGGATTGGACTTCTTGAGTTACGTTGGAGCCATAAGATCAAGAAGCATATAGCAGTAATAGGTATGTCATGCCTAATTGCCTATGCTAGAAACAACTGCTATTTGTTTTCGATTATTCTTTAGAAACAATATTCAGGCGACTGTTGTTTTTGTTTTTCCAATAATCAAAAGGTGTCTTTAATAAGCGAGTTGGCATGAAGGGCGCCAACCTTCAGCCAATAATTCATCCCCCATTTCAATAATAATTACAACAATTGTCACTCCATTTTTTAAATTTTTACCACTCATTTCAATCATATTTACAACCCATACCATTCTTTTATTTTTTTATTCTAAACTTAAATCTTTTTGCTTCTTTTTTTCTTCATATTTTAATATGGTGAAAAAGACAATAGTTTCGTGACAAAATAAAAAAAGTGTGATACTAAAAAGTGTGTTTGGGGGTACTTTGACGTTTAGAAAATACGGTTCAAATACTACTTTTTGTTCGTAAAAAGATTTAACTGTTGAAGTACGTCAAGTTCGTTTCTCAATAAACGGTTGGACAAGAAAAAAATTAATTTTATGACAAAATACATAGAGTGGGATACTAAGTAGTGTGTTTTGGTATACTTATGGATCTGAAAATAATTTAATTGTCTCAATACACAGAGTTTCTTCCTCAATAATTGATTTGGTTAAAAAAATAATTTTATGTCAGAATCCGTAAAGTGATATGCTAAGCAATGTCTTTTGAGATATTTTAGCGTTCAAAAAAATTTAGGTGTTCTAATACGTGAAGTTCAATGTCTTTGTTATTATTATTTTTTTAACTTTATAATCTTCTTATTTAATTTATAGCTATAATTTAATTTTTATTCACGGAAACTTTAGCCACATCAACAATAGAACCTCATTTCGTATTCTTTCAACTTTCTATAGGTGATTCTATTTTATTTATGGTTTTCATCCAGTCTTGCATAATAACCACGTGTTTCACTCTCTATTTGTGTTGTCTTCTATATTTTTGTCATTTCACACCAACATTTATATTTGAGTACAATAATTATTTTTTCAATTTTACAATAGAACCTCCATCACCTTCTTTCAACTTTTTTTTCATGTTTCACTTTTCTTATGACTTTGTCTTCTTTTCTATGTAATTATCGATTAACCCGCAGGAACTTTAACCATATTTACAATAGAACCCATATTGTGTAAAATATACTAAGTTACAATACAACCCCCATCATCTTCTTTCAACTTTTGTATTGTTGCTTCTATTTTATTGGTAGTTTTCATCCAACTCTGCTTGATACTCACGTGTTTCGCTTTCTAATTGTTTTGTCTTATTTTCTTTCTAATTATAGGTTAAGTTTTTATATTTACATATGATGAATATTGATTATGTTATTAATATTATTTACACTTTTTTCTTCTTATTTTTTATGGATGTTCAATCTCAATATCTTTATGATGATCTTTTGATATATACGAATATTGTGTTCACTTATTTATTTGACTATAGCGCAATCCGTGCACAACCCGTGCATCGCACGGGTGATAAAACTAGTAATAATAAAGGAGTACAAATGTGCTCCAACTGAAAGGTTCAAGGTTGAACTGGTGAAGCATAACAAAATTTGTATTTGTAGTATTCCTATTAACTCTATTTTCCTTTTTCCTTTTTCTTTCCTCCCTTTTGGTGTTGGGCTTACATGCCTTATCATGTGTAAATCAAGTGGGATCTCTTCCTCTATGGGAAACCTTTATTGTTTTGGTGTATCTTTTATCTAGTTTTAGTAGCAAATGATTTTGTGGTCTCTACAACCCTTCATAGAATGTAGGTAGAGTGTCTACGCAATGATGCTCAAGCTAGACCATATCAATGAAATTTCTACTTATCCAAAAAAAAAATTGTACTTGAGAGTTTTAGTTAAATCTCCACTAATCCCTTTGAAGTGTAGTAAATATTTTTTTTTGTTTAAGCACTTACAGAGGTACTTAAGATCACTCATCAAAAAGGTCTCACGCTGATAGCGAAGTTGAATACACGCCCTTGCGGGGAATGTTAATAAATGTAATTCCCACTATATTTTTTATTTAAACCACTATATTTTTTATTTGCACACCCTGACTCTACACTCTGACCTTATCTATTGCTCCATGCACCTCTCTACATTGTGGCCGCCTCTTCTCTGCGAAGGGGTGTTCGCGGAACGACTTAGTTCTGTTTTGGGACAAAAAAGTGACCTGGACAGCAAGATAAAACTACATGTGGTTTGGTTTGGTTCGGTTGGCTTCCTAAAATAAATATTTTATTGTAATTAAATACTTTACTATAATTTTTAAATATAACTAAGACAATGTTTAAACAAAATTGAATTAAATACTTTATTGTAATTTTTAAATATAGTATAACATTATGGATTGTTTATAAGTGAGTCAAAGAATTAATTGGATTTAGGTTAGTAAGGGAGTGAGAGTTGGGTTTTAGTTGCACTTGGGCTAGTAAGTTACTACTAGTAAGAAAGGTTATAAGTCAATTAGTCTTAGTGTTATTTGCGGTTTGATTTGGTTTAGTTCGGTTTATGTAATCAAAACCGCGAACCAAACCGAACCGTGCGGTGCAATAAAAAAAGAAACCGAACAAAACCAATAAGAAGTAGTTTTTTGCGATTTTCGGTTTGGTTTAGTTCAATTTGCGGTTTTCTATTGATTTGATTTGGTTTTAAACATCCCTATACTAACTTATAGTAGTTTAGTAATTTTAGAATCATACAATATTATTTACTTAGACCTTTTACATTCATAATTTATACACTGGCACATGTTTCTTCTTTTATTAAATTTTACTTTTTCAAAGAATCAAATTTATTCATCCCCATGTGTTTATTGAGAATTTAAATTCGTATTTATATGTATGAAATAAATTTTTATAGTATAAAGTAGCTTATACATATATGTAGCAAAAATCTAGATATGTAGAAAAAAAAAAGTAGCTTATACATAATATAATATATATATATATATATATATATATATATATATATATATATATAGTTCTAGTATTCTTTTTTTCCCAATAAATTGAAATCTAGTATTCTATTTTTATTAATTAATGAATAAGCATAAAGTTTAGTTTATAATATTTTAAATATACAAAATTCTTGTACAGTTTAATTACTAACCACCTTGAGCCAGGATCCTGAATGCACAACTGATTTTCACACAATCTCCTTTTTTCTCATTAACTAGCCTCCTCTGATGAGAAAAGTAATGGATTTTATCAAGTATATAATAAATGTTCCTTCTGATCCATATTATAAGAAACGAATATCTATATCACACAAACTAATGGATAATATTGAAATTAGCTATTCTTAGTTAATAAAACTAAAAATTTAACTTTCTTTTCAAAAGTGCCTTATTATTAAAATGGTGGCTTATACTCCTAATAATCATACCACCTTTAATGAGATCATCTAAATAAGGATAAAAATAGAATTTGTCTTTTTTTTTATAGGCAAAGTGGTTAGAAATTAGTGTGTTAATAGTTAGAGGGGAGGGGGGAGCGGGGTTCGAACCCCGTACGCCTACATTTTCACCAACGATGTCCCTTTCACTCAACCACACGAGCTACCTTCCAGGACAGAATTTGTCATTTAATACTTCTAAATATTGGTGCTTATTTCTTATAATATGAACAAAAAAATGTTACATCTAGTCCATAATATCAGAAACAAAAAAGTGTTTTTGTTGGTCAAAAATATACGAAACACACTCTATTTTTAATATGTGTTAAATAATCAATCTCAACTTTACCCCTATTTAAACGGAGTAATTAAATGTGATGTTATTAATTAGGAGTATAAATCACCATTTAATGAGGAGGTCCATTTTGAAAAGAAGTTAAACTTTTAGCCTTATTATGAGGATTTGATATGTGTGATATGAGGATTTGTTTCTTATATTGTGGATCTGAGTTAGTACTTTTTTTTTATTTCTTATAAATAAGTGGCAAAAATTGGTTTCTTTCTCGAGTACATCAAATTTGAGAAGGCATATGACTTTGTGAACCGGAGCTATTTAGACTACATGCTTAATAGATTGGGTTTTTGTGATAAGTGGAGACAGCGGATGAAGTCTTGCATCTTTTCAGGAAATGCCTCGGTATTAGTAAATGGCAATCGAAATGAGGAATTTCAAACAAGCAAAGGGTTATAGAGTACTACGGTTGGATATTTCTTATGTTTCAGGTTTGGCACCTTCGCTAGAGAGGGTGGTGAAGCGGCTTTGGGCGTCCAACCATCTTAAATGCATGTGTTTGAGTGTCGGTTGCTGCAGGGAAGACTGGCTACAAAGGATTTGCTCGTATCTCGCGGGATTATCGAACAAGAGCACAATTTGGTATAAAGTAGAGTGGCGGATGAAACTCATAGTCATTTGTTCTTTGAAATGTAAAGTGGCGGATGAATTGTGGTATAAAGTAGCGGAGTGGCTTGGAGTTCTTGACGTCATCCATATAGACCTATTACAGAAATTCTTACAGTTTGGCATTTAATATGGCTAGCTAAAACTTGGATAATTTGGGGTGCTAGGAATGAGACTATTTTTAGAGGGGTGCCCATGAATGTAACAATGCTATTTAAACGCCTAGTAACTCTAGCTTGGGGATGGTTAGTGGGAAAGGCGGGAAGAAATGTTGAAGTCTCTTTCGCTAGGTGGAGCACTAATCTGGTTGAATGCTTTAATTTGGTATATGAGTAAATATAATGATCAGATGAGGGCTTAATACTAAGGAATATGCATTAGAATTTGAACAGTGTTGGGAACTCGTCGTTAATGATGTTTGTGGAGCACGACCGAAAGATATTAGCAAATGGAGGGTATGTATGCGATCACGTAGGAGTTAGGCAAGAGATGAATGGTAGAAATATGCACTCTACAGTTATAATATGTTTTGCAGCAAGATGTAATAACATAAGGAAATGGATAACAAAATAAATAAATCCCTTTTAACGGACAAAAAAATGTATCTATTTAGTTAAGCAACAAACCATGATCATTCATTGTACGAAAAAACCAGGATAATTCAATTTCACATAAATGAAAGTATTGACTCATTAAATAAAGGAAAATGATGAAGAGTACGAAAATACTACCCCGTGAGAAAGAGAAGAATACTGATTACAGCTGGTCATCTATATCATCCACCCACCCAAGTTGGGTTATTCGGTTCTTTTTCTAGTGAGCCGTTGTTTTTCTCTTTGTTTTTGTTTTTTTTGATATTTCGTCAGATACCATTCGTACCGAATAGCGGTACTGTTAAATAAGTTTAAGTTGAAACACACACACGCTTTATCTAACTAAAACACAAGTAATGCGTGTAGGTTTAGATTCATCTCCTTTTTTTGGGTACAATGTATAGATTTATCTCTATGATCATATTAGTGCTTTGTTTGGTTTATAAAAGAAAAATAGAGGAAAAGAAAATTAAAGTAGCAGAAAATGAAATGAATGTTAAGTGGTTTTGGCTTGAGACAAATGTAAAGAAAGGGCAAGAGGAAACAAAAAAACATGTCTGTAGAATTACCAAAGTAACCTTAATTAAAGTTGAATAGATAAAGAAAGTATATAAAACAAAAATGTAAAATAGTCTCACCAATGCAAAAAAGAGAAAGTAGTTATTTAGTGAGAACTAATGATACCTAATATTAATAATAATTAAAAAATATACATTTATTTTGTTTTGTAAAAATAAATTAAAAATAAAGCAACTAATGAATTTTAAAAATAGTTATGTAAATTAAGTAAGCCTGATAAACTAAGAAAATTTTAAATAAATTTAAAATAACTAGTGCATTTATTTTTTTGAAAGAAAATTAATGAATTTTTAAAAGTATTTGTTTAATAATTAAAATAGAATAATCTAATAGTGTTATTATGATAATTTGAACTGAAAAACTCACTACTTCCTCCCTTTTCTTCACTATTAGGGATGATTCACTTCATCATTTGGATCATATGGATCAACATGAATAATTTAATTCGAAGGTTCCTAACTTTTATTCTTAACTTAATTCCATAATTGCAAATGTAAATCTTGTTGGGAATTTGAGTTTAGGATATGCTTCTTCTATTTGTGATTAATTGCAATTTGCTCAAAGAATGGTTTGAATCAATCAATGAAAAGCTAGCCAGCCAAAGAAGAAGAAGAAGGAGGAGGAGGAGGATTATTGTCCATATTGCAAAAATATCAATTTATTAATTCGATGGCCCATATACAAATAAAATCCTTCTGGATAGTCATGAGGATCCATGATTTAGATCGATCGAAACACCTGTTCACTACATATTCTTTTGATTCTCACAGGAACAAGAAATCTGAACCATATTTTCTAAAAATAAATAAATAAAAAGGAACCATATATTAAAAATAAAACTAAATATACCACTGCCTGGCTCCAACCTGTCTGCCTGTGTTTTCCTATCTAACAACAATTTTAATTATTTCAATAGTAGAAAAAGAGTGTGAAGAACAAAAGTTACACTGTAATCCTTCTCTTCATTCTCCATTTCTTCTCTTACTTCAAATACTACTACTACTCAGGAGACTGTATCACCACCAGCTAGCTAGAAAGAGAGAAGTGTGTGGAATGCAGAGAAAGAGATGAAAGAGTTTGGTTTATAAGAGAAACCAAATGCGTTCTTCGGCCGGTGTTGAGAGCTTTTATCAACTTACACTTTGTCTCTATTTTATGTAAGACACAAGACACTCCTTTTCTCTTTCCCATTTTAATAACACTATTTATCTTATCCTGTAATTGTTGTCCCAAAGATTAATGTTTTAGTGCTTGCTGTGTAATTGTAAATCATGATGTCTGTCCCTCTCCACTAGCTACATTACAACCTCATGACGCGGGTGGATTTTTATTGCAGTTTTTGGCCGGTCTTTTTCTGACAAAAATACTGTCAAATGCATTTCCTTTTCAACATTACATGATCAAGTTAGAATGTTTTTCTACTTCTTTTTTCAAAAATACATTCTTCTTTGTCATCAAGTATATATGGTACATATTTACCTTCAAAAAAACAAGTATGGTACATATTTAGCTATTTTCAATACGGGATGACAATGAACACTTTATGGGCAGCCTACAATAATGAATACATGCATGGACAACAATTTTAGTGTTCACCCTCATACCTTTTAGGCACGCAAGTGTCCTTATCCGCACTTGTTACTTACACTTTAATTGCGAAAAAATAAAATAATATAAAATCATTATAGTTCAATTAAAATAGCGAGAATTTTTTTCTATGATTTTAATTGAACACGGGTTGTAATTGGTTTGGACAACAGATTTAGACAAATCCTATCCAAATAGGCTATGAACACCTCTAGCTCTCCAATAGGGATCGGTGGCTTTAATGGTCCACCAGTCTGACTTTTGGGGTACCATCCACCCATGCCTTTTTAACCTGCTATTCCCTGTTTGCAGGTTTTAGTTGACTTTTCCAAGTTTTATTTGACTCACAAATTATACCCAATTTAATTCTTTCTTCTATTTTTTACCCCACCTTAACTATTCAACTCTCTCTCCCACCGTGATTTTTCCCCCCTCTCTCTCACCATTGTAATTCATTTCAAAGCTCTCTCCTCACCATGCATTCGTTTTCATCGATCTGAATTTTCCAGAAGCATCTCTTCAGATTCACCTCTTCGCTTTCGTTTTCTTCCCATATTCATCATTCACAGTCGAGTATTGAAGTTCATCTCTATTACTTTTTGATGTTCTTATTTGTTTTTGGGGATTGAGAATGCAACTTATCATTTTCATTTGAAGAGTTAAGAAAGCGATAACAATAACCAATAGTAGTAATAGTTAGTATTGTGCTTTCCATTGCCAATTTTTTATTGATTTGAAACGAATTTTGCATGAAAGTTTTTTAATTTTTTTATTGGTATAGGAATTCAATGGATACTCTGAGAAGCTTGAAGATATAGACGAGTACCTGTAAATTTATGTCCTTAATGTGTTTGGGGAAGATTTATGTCCTTAATGTGCATAGGAAATGGTATACCTTGTGCAGGGTAATCTAGACTCCGAAAGTGTATTTCAGGGTGATAGACTTGTGTTTCAAGTGTGGTCAACACCTCTTATATTTATATATTTATAGATATTATGATTTTCGAAGCTCATTAATGCATGTTGTGCCAATGCACAACCTCTCGTCGATATGCACGACCATAAATCGCTCTCACAGCCTAGTACAAGCACCGGAGGAGAGGGGAGTTACAAGAGATGGAAAGGCAGTGGCACTGGCGGATCTAGAATCCAAGGTCAGAGGATCAAAATTAATTTTTTTGGTTACCATGTCATTGTTGCACACAGTTTCCACCGACTTTGCCGAGTCATGCAGTTCTCCCCTCTTGTTCCTACCAGTGTATTTTTCCCAAGGGTTTAATTTGGCCTTGGTAAGTTTTAACGAGGCCCCGCGGTTCCACATTTTATATCGGGTGCCCCCATTTAATAAAACATAGCTTATGAAAAAAAAAAGGTAGAGAGGGGTAGAAAAGTTAAGTTGAGAGGTGGAAATATAAATTTGCACTTCGCACTTTCTCCTTTGACATAAATATAGGCGTTAAATTGATAAAGGGCTATTTTTGGGGGGAATGAGCAGTAAAGAGCTTTTGTCTTGTTCATCGGATTGACTCATTCTTAATTCTTTGGAGGGGAGAATCACAACCAAGTTCATTGGCATAGATGAGTCCCCGGTGGATACTATGCTCGCATAATTAATAAATTAAAAAATGTATTTAAATAAAAGATTATGTTACATTAGAAGTTAAATAAACTTCACAAAAAAATATTTTAATAAGTTAAAACATAATAATTCAAACATCAAGTTAATAATTTCATTTAGTTAATTAATTAATTTTTCAATTATATAGTGTTTACATTACTTTTATATGAGACTGTTTATGTAATTTGCTAAACACAATATTTTCTTTATTTCACTTTCTACTTACTTTTACCCCTACCAAACAACCCAAAAATTATTTCACTTTCTACTCATTTTCTATTCACTTTGATTCCTGCCATATTCTTTCCTTTTATTTCTTTCCTTCAACTTTCTTTTAACATCCAAACAAACCACTATTAACCAAATAAGAGAGAAAGTGATAGTTTCGGAGCGAGAGTTTTACTCCTTCCACAACTGATAACGATCAAGGGAGAGAGACAAGAACATTTTACGGGAAAAAACAAGCTAGAACTGATCGAGAATATATTAGATAGGGTCAATTTTCACGCTTCCCAATCACACCCTCATCAAAATTTTCTTTCTCTATACGCAATCAAGCTTCTAACATAAAAACAGAGATTACTAGATTAGATAGAGATCAACAGTAACATTCATATTTGAAGGTGTAAAGCCAACAACAACAACTTCAACAATCATTTCTTTCAGTTTTCATATGGAGCGAAATTCAGATGCCAACGATCGAATTGCGAGAATCACCGCCCACCTCAATCCATCCAATCTCAAGGTTCGTTTTCCTCTTCTCTTTCCGTTGCATTGCACCAACCATTCGATTAAGAACATCATGGTTAAATTCTTGTTATTATTTGAACAGATGGAGGATGCTTCTTCTTCTTTGAGAAGTTTCCATTGCCGTGCAAAGGGTGGTGCACCTGGATTCAAAGTTGCCGTTTTGGGTGCAGCAGGTGGCATAGGACAACCTCTCGCCATGTTGATGACGATGAACCCTTTGGTTTCAGTTCTTCACCTCTATGATGTCGTTAATACCCCTGGCGTTACTTCTGATATCAGTCACATGGATACTGGTGCTGTTGTGAGTTTCTCACTCCTCCTTCATTCTCAATTTCCAATTGCTAATTTCTTGTCTTCATTTCCGTTTAAATTAATAATTTTGGTCAGTGTATTCTTTTAGATCGGTTAGATTTGTAACACTATAGAAATCAAATATGCAATAGTTATATTGTCATATTATGGAAGATTTGGAATTTAGGTTTAGATTTGTAGATTTGAGTTGTTTTTTCTATGCTGACATGGCATGACTAAGAAGATTTGGAATTTAGGTTCGAGGATTTTTGGGGCAAAATCAGCTTGAGGATGCTCTCACAGGCATGGACTTGGTGATCATTCCTGCTGGTGTTCCACGTAAACCTGGAATGACAAGAGATGATCTCTTCAATATAAATGCTGGAATTGTTAAAACACTCTGTGAAGGAATTGCAAAGTGCTGTCCTAAAGCCATTGTCAACGTGATAAGCAATCCGGTTAACTCCACTGTTCCTATTGCGGCTGAAGTTTTTAAAAGAGCTGGCACTTATGATCCAAAGAGACTTTTGGGAGTGACAATGCTTGATGTGGTTAGAGCCAATACGTTTGTGGTATGTGCTACTAATTACTGTATGCATCTCTCTTTACTGGATAATTAGGACATTGAAGTGAATTTTTCAACTTAGAGAAAATCCAATGCAATTTTCCTTTTGTTTTCAAGCTTTGGTCAACTATGTTTAGTTACAACAATATGATACTGTAAGCAAGAAATTAGTTCTTTGGTGAGTTAAACTGACTGCTTCTTTGTCATGGGGGTGCATTGAGGGAGAGCATGAGGGGAGAGAATTTAATCTTGATCATATAACCATATATGTTTATGATTGGTTTTAGTTGAACCTAAATTGACCGTCTATGTATGGTTTTGTGGCCAAAATTTAATAATCTCGTCAGAAAATGTTTCATCTGATAAGCGTTCTCGTGCTGTCTCATTGATACTCTATGCAAAGAGTGATAATATCCTTTGGACTCCATTGACAATTGGTGTCTTAAAGGTAATACAATCAAAATACTTAGGCTAGAACTGTGTCATCCTGATTCCTAATAGACCCTCAATAATAAGGAAAGTGGTGGAAATAGAGGATCAACACACATAGACAAGGAGGGCAGAATGGGAAAAAGGAGATATCCATGTTTATAGTTTGGAGCATAATGTACGCGGAGCTGCCACGGAGTAGTGTATGGAGGGAATTTAGTTGTGGGGAATGAAAATATTAGAGGGGGGATAAGAGGTCTGAGGCCAGGCAGAAATTGGGTAAGAAAGTGTGCAGATCCCTTGAAGAACCTATTGAATTTTCTTTTCATTTCCCATTGTTACAAAGAGTGGGACTGTAGGAGTGAGAGATGCAATCTGTAATCCTTCTTTTTGTTGGCGACTTGGTTACAATATCCGCTCACAAAATTGAACTCTGGTTTTGTGAATACAGTAATACTCCTACCTGATTCCAGTCTCTATATCACATCCATTTAATCTTCTAATTTTTGTAGATTCTATAGAAATGCTTGTTGAAGCCTGAATACACAAAAATGGTTTGTGTGCTTGGAGCTCTCGTGCATTGTAGCCTAGTGTGGTCTGGTCTGCTATTAGCTATTCTAATGTTGAGTTGCACTTCATTTACTTTACCCGTTGGGCCTAAACTGCAGGCTGAAGTTCTGGGTCTTGATCCAAGGGATGTGGATGTCCCTGTTGTCGGGGGACATGCTGGAATCACGATTTTACCTCTGCTTTCTCAGGTTTGAACTATAACTATTTCTAGTTTTTAATTTTTAGTATGTTTTATTTTGAATACTTATAGATGTAATACTTTAGTTGTTACCTAACAGAGTGACTCACTTTTTAGGTTAAACCTCCTTGCTCTTTCACACCAAAGGAAATTGAGTACTTGACTGATCGCATACAAAATGGTGGGACTGAAGTTGTTGAGGTGAATATTTACCCTATACTTTTAAGTTTCTGTTTACTTTAATGCTAATAACTAATACTCCAAGTTTCCATCATTACGCATCCGTCCTTTACCTAACAACCTTGGAGGTCTTGATGAATAATGTATTAAATCTCTTGGCTTAAATGTTATATTGGCGAGAGACATCAGGGGGGATGGACCAAAGGGATTTGCACCCTTGTCGGAGAGCTTTCAGGTCTAATTGAATGTGAATTGGCTTAAGCATAAGTTGATCCGAGCTTCACTTGGGAGTAGATGTGAATCACTTTTCCTCTATCCTATATTGTATTTGGCTGTTTGCAACTTCACTATGCCCCTAGTTCATATACTTACCTAGAGGTTTGCCTAGGGAATTTTTAGGCTTTACCTTTCCTATATATTCTTGATTAATTTATGTTTGAATTTGAAAGGAATTACTAATCTGTCTTGGTGGAGTTTCTTTAGCGGTAACTCTTGCTATGTATGTTCCTCCATCCCGACAGATAATCTAAACATTGAATTTTGATTTGCGTAATCTTATAATTTTCTCAGGCCAAAGCTGGAGCTGGCTCTGCCACACTATCAATGGTTAGTATTTTATTTTTTCTTATAAAAGGAATTAATCTAGACCATACAACCCATAAATGGATAGTTATAATTAAATTTGAGAAAATCAACTTGGGGGGTCATATATATATGTGTGTGTGTGTGTGTGTGTGTGTGTGTGGTTCTCATTCTCAATTGCTTGCAGTTTATGAAATCTCTTCTTTATTTTGTAGTGTTTTGCATAACATCCATGCATATATTTATGACTATTTCGGTTCTTGTAAATGTAATGCCAAATGTGTAATGAAGTGCAGGCATATGCTGCTGTTAAATTTGCAGATGCGTGCCTTCGTGCCCTGAAAGGAGAAGGTGGCATCATTCAATGTGCATATGTTAATTCACAGGTAGATATATAAAGGCCCTTTTTTCCTTGAAGAACATCCTAGGATTGATTTCCTCTTCCCTGTTATTATAGTATTGTATTGTTGATTTTTCTGCTCAAAGTTGAAGCTTGAACGGGTATTTTTCTTATAAGGACTAACAATGTCTGTCACAGGTGACTGAACTCCCATTTTTTGCATCAAAAGTACGACTTGGCCGAGATGGAGTTGAGGAAATTCTTCCTCTTGGTCCCTTGAGTGATTATGAGAGGTATGCCGTATGCAACAATAGTTGACATTTGAACAAACAAATTTCCTATTTTTGTAGGTGAAACTGAAACATTAGACGTTTTTGCTTCTATTTGAATAGGGCGAGTTTGGAAAAAGCCAAGACAGAGTTGGCAGCGAGCGTGGAGAAGGGCATTTCTTTCATCAGAAAATGAGTTCATAGTTCATACTTCGATCATTCGGCCCAAAACAACTGGTGGGTTTGAGCCTTGTGTGTCGTGGGATCAAAATTTTTGAATTAAATTATGTGATAGTAGTATTATAGATATCTCTGTTTAGAACTATGAAATAAAAAGACAGCATTCACTGTATCATCAAACAGCGAATGCGTAATACAAAAGTGTAATAAATTAATTATCCCTCTCAATACAAGAAAGTTGTTGTTTTCTTTAAATGAGTTTCTGGCAAATAAAAACCTGCCAATTTGAGCATAAAAACGAAATATTTAAGTGTTAAAAAAGGTCAATTTTCAGTGGTATCACTTGCAAGTTGCAACTCCTCCTTGAACCACATTCAGTCTATAAAACAAGCCTTTACAGTACCTCTATATAGAATTTAGAGATCTATATATGTTAATGTACAAAATGAAGTTAACCGATTTAACTGGAAAAAATCAATTTAAGTTGTGAAACTAAAATAAGACAACTGAAAACAAAAGTCAATTGAAGCAACTCTAAAGAAAATTCAATTCAATTGAAGTTGTATAAGGTGCTTAAAAGTAATGCGACATTGTGAGTCCACTTTGAGAACTCATAGTAAGTGCACCATTGGAGATACTAGTTAGGAAGCTCACGTATCAAGTAATAAAGTAAAATTTACCCAATTTCATCCAACTTAACAACAATGTTCCCAAAATAACTGATAATTATTTCAAAGAAACAAAATTTCCAATACTTCAACAATGCAATATCAAGAAAATTAATTACTTAATAAGCGTGATTTTAAATATTTTTACTTATACTCAATTTGACTTGGAGGAAGTATTGATCATTTAAAAATATATGAAAATAAATATTTTGATATTATATAAAATATCACGTAATCACACTGACACACTAGATACTTGAACTTTGAACATATAAAATATTACTTGCAGCACGTAACAAACAAAGTATATTACAGTATTATCTGGGTTCTGAGACGTCAAGTATACTAAATGCTGTGTAAATGAATTGAGCAGATATTATGAACTTATAATAATTGCTATGGTGTCTGCAATAATAAATGAAGTCAATGGAGAGCAATAATGAGAGGGAACAATTACAAAAAGGACTATCTTGTGGGAAACCACACAACACAAACAATTAATCAGTCCAACTACTACTTGGACTTGTCATATATGTTCTGCTAGTACTCCCTTTTCAAACACCCCCACCACCAAAATATTACAGACCGAGAGCAGTTAGAATATTTTTGGTGAAATAGTAGCAGTTAGATTATACATTTATTACAGAACTAAGAAACTTATTTTTTAAAAAATATCTTTTTGTATCCATATGATGAAATAGGACTTTGCCGACTAAAGATTATTTTGTGAAATTTCCCACATGTAAAAGAAGACAAAAAATTGCCAATGTAATGCTCCCTTCCTTTAACCAACTAGTTTTGAATCTTATACTTCAATGTGACACTCCCTACCAAGTGAGTCAATTGATGAGACGTATTATGAATACCTTGTGTAATGTTAATTATATAAGTATAACCAAGGTTGTTACTCAATATGTTGTTGAAAATACCAAGAGTAGTTTCATCCCTGGGTGTTCCAGTAGTGATAATACACTTGTATTTCAAAAAATTATTCATTCTCTTAAACATTTACAAGGCATGAGAAGTTACATACTTACATTACATGATTTAAAGTTAGATATGGAAAAAGCATTAGATAGGCTTGAGTGGAATTTTATCATAAACATCCTTAGATTACTGAAGTTACCAGAAAACATCCATTGTTTGATTCATTTGCTCATTTGTATTGGTATATATAGACAAAGAACCTGCCAAACAACTGTATTATTGTGGTGGCTAGCAACGGCATCCCATGCAAACCACTTTATCGTACAAGGTGAAATTTGACAACTCTGCTCATAACAAACTACTAATATTTTGATGTGTGGGTCACGTGCATACCTTTCTGCTAGGACTTTCCGAAAGGTAAGATTATAAAATTTTAAGGCCATGGTCTAAACCCCCTTCTTTTTGTTACTACAAAAAAATATCCTTTTAAACACCATAAAGTCTCATATCATACCAACTATTAATACTTATATAGTAATATATCTTTAGCATAAACGATTGAGAAAAAACAATTTGAAAGGAGATCGGTTTGGAAAAAGCTTCTAGGCACATGTCACAGCTCATTTCTGCACCAAACCTATCCACTCAGGTTTCATGAGTAATATTATATATATATATATATATATGATATATATGATAAAAATATCCATATACGTTACCTACACTCACTGTTTCTTACCCAACCCGTTTTTGTGTGTCATTGTGCATCCCTTTCACTCTACCTGTTATTGATCCCTTTCCCCCTCTACCCTTGATGTTTACATTGCTCCCTTGAGCTGTTTCAGAATAACAACAGCCATAATAATACAAAAATTAAAAGCAGTGGTAGATGTAGATAATAATAATAATAATAATAATAATAATAATAATAATAATAATAATAATAATAATAATAATGACTTTATCAGAAAATAACACCCCCTCCCTACAACCAATCCAACTGTACAAACCATTTTGAAAAATCCAAACATTTATCCTTAAAAAGTTAGAAACCCCAACCCCAAATAAAAACAAGGATAGTAAATAGATAAGCTATCACCAAGACACCAACTAAGCCCATAAGTCAAACCAATAAAGCAATTCAAATGCTGAGAAGATCTGGTGGTGGTGGTGAATGAGGAGGATCTTGATGATCTTTAGAAGATGATGCAGTTGGTGATTCTAAAGCATTTGATGATGACATAGAGGATTCTGTAATTGTTGACTCTCCTTGTTTAGAGTCATGTGACTTTGGAAGCTCAGTCAGAATTTGAACAACTTCACGCATAGTTGGTCGCTCTACTGCTTGTTCTTCAACACACAGCACTGCTACATAAAACACATGCATGACCTCATCAAGTGGAACTGAGGAAAGTCTAGGATCAAGAACTTTCATAACTCTTTCTTTGTTTGAGTCTGTCATTTTTCTAACCCATTGCACAATGTCCACCCCATCACCAAATTCTCCTACTGGCTTCCTTCCTGTTATAAGCTCTAAAAGTACCACACCAAAACTATACACATCGCTTTTCTCATCAACTTTCAATGTATATGCATACTCTGCAATTATTAAACATCAAACTAAATTAACAGCTACCACATTAATTAGAACCAATATGTTGAAAGTGCAGGAGACCATTTTATTTAATATTTTGCCAATCACTATCAGTGTGCCGTTGTGAATGTCTCTATATATGTGATGTGACAACAGAATTTTATCTAACCATAGGTTGGGGCTATGGTCAAAAATCAAACAATGCAGTGCTTACCTAACATTTACTTTCGGTGCTTGGATTAGAATGGAAATAAACTAAATAATGTTACAAATCAATAGATCCTTTGTGTAAGATAAGTCAGGTAATCAATATTAATTGGGGGCATTACCTCAATAGTTATCTACAGTCTAGATTACACCTAAACCATGATGTTGGGGCGAATAGTCAAATTCTTAACAGTAATTAAATTAAACTATCATACAATTATGATAGGGAAAAGGAAATTCAATGTACAATTCATCAGTTATGTTGAACAGGAATTGAACTATACCTGGAGCAATGTATCCATATGAACCAGCAATGGCAGACATGCATTCAGATGTTCCAGAATCTTGGAGGAACTTAGCAAGCCCAAAATCAGCAACATGGGCTTCACAATTAGAATCAAGAAGGATGTTGTTTGATTTCACATCACGATGAACAATAAGTGGTGAACAATCATGGTGTAGGTAGCAAAGTCCCTTTGCAGCTTCCACAGCAATTTTATACCTTGTGTCCCAATACAAATGACCCCCTTTCTTTCCATGAAGAACTTCACCTAAACTTCCATTAGGCATGTATTCATACACCAAAAGATTTGTCTCATGATTTGAACAGAAACCCAACAACCTCACAATGTGTCTGTGTCTGATTCTTCCCAACGTCTGAATCTCAGCATTGAATCCATGATCATGTGAAGAACCTCTACTCATAACAGGAAGCCTTTTAACAGCAACATTTTCCCCATTAGGCATTGCTCCTTTGTACACAATGCCAGCACCTCCTTTTCCTATTATGTTATCTTCCTTTAAGCAATCTAAAACATCATCAACAGTGAAGTCCAAACGTTGGAATGCAGTTAATTTCCATGCACGAGCCTCACTGGCTTTCTTCAGAGACCTAGCCTTGAATATTGCCGCAATAGCAAAGACAATGGAACATGCAAGCAACCCAATTACCAGCAAAAGCTTCAAAGAATTAGAGAAATGGCCTTTCACATGTGGTTGATGTGAACCATTGGCAACTCCATCTTTACAAGCACCCAAATAAGGACCACAGAGATCAGGGTTTCCCAAGAAAGAGGTATAGTTAAAGTAACTAAATTGACCAGTACCAGGAACCAAACCAGAAAAATTGTTATATGAAAAATCAACAGAAGTCAAACTTTGCATTGATGATATAGAAGCAGGAATACTACCCACTAGATGATTTCTTGAAATATTAAAGTAATTCAATATCCTCATACCAGTTATCTCATTTGGGATCTCCCCAGATAACTCATTACGGCTAAGATCAACAAAAGTTAAGAGCTTGCATTTACTTATCTCAGGCGCAATAGGACCTGAAAACTTGTTATGGCTGAAATCAATCTTTGAGAGTTGTTGTAGCCTCCCAATCTCAGAAGGGATCTTTCCGGAAAACAAGTTTCCATCTAGAAGAAGCTTCTGCATGCTTGAGAAGTTTCCAATAGAAGGAGGTAAGGGTCCAGAAAGTTTGTTATTTGAGAGAGTAATCTGACCAAGATTATCAGAAACAGAAACAGTCTCAGGAAAGTTTCCAGAAAGATAATTATCCTGAAACTCAACTTGGGTTAGTTTTGGAAGTCCAAAAAGCCCTTTTGGAATTGAACCATTGAGAAAGTTATCACCCATACGAATTCTATTTAGAGATTGACAACTACCTAGAGATTCAGGAATAGGACCAAACAAAAAGTTACCAAGCATTATCAAAGTCTGAAGATGATTTCCAGAACACAAATAAGGAGGAAGTGTACCAGTTAACTTGTTAGAAGAAAGATCTAGAAGCGTGAGTTTACCATTCTTTCCTAAACCTTCTGGAATGTTACCAGTAAAATTGTTCTCCCATAACTGAATCACCTCCAACGCCGGCATCTCTCCGATGAACTCAGGAATAGCTCCGTGAAGCCTGTTTCTGAACAAGTTAAGAAGCGTTAGATTCTTTAACTCGCCGAAACTCGTTGGAATCTCACCCGTTAACATGTTGTTAGACAAATCCATTGATTTAAGAGTCTTCAAGTTTCCAAGCTCCCATGTTAGTGAACCTTGAAGCGCATTCACTTGAAGAAACAGAGTGTCGAGGTTTTGAAGCTTTCCTATCTCTGTCGGTATCTCTCCGGTCAATCCACAGTAAGCAGCGTCGAGTCTAACAAGTTCTGTTAAGTTTCCAATCTCCGGCGGAATGCCGCCGGCGTAGGTGTTGTAGTATCCGATATAGAGTTCCCGGAGACTGGTTAAGTTTCCAATCTCCGGTGGGATGGTTCCGTCAAGCCCGTTACCGGAAACAGCAAGGTACTCTAAATGTTGCCAATGTCCATACTCCGACGGGATCTGGCCGGAAAAGTAGTTACCTCCGAGATGCAAGTGACGGAGACTCACCATCTCGGTGACGGCGAGAGGAAGCGTTCCGGTCATGTTATTGTTGTAAATATCGAGAACTTGAAGGTTCTTGAGGGCTGAGAGCTCATCAGGGAAGGTACCGTTGAAGACATTGTTGGAGAGATTAAGGAGACGGAGACCGGAGATGGCGGAGAGCGACGGAGGGATAGGTCCGGAGAACTTGTTATCAGCGATAGAGATGTTGGAGAGGAATGGAAGGTGTTCAATGTCGCCGGAGAGTGTACCGGAGAGGTCAAGTCCGGTGAGGTTAAGAGCAGTGACATGTCGGCGGGAATCGCATGTGACGCCGAACCATGAACAATATGGTGTTGAGGCGTTCCATGAGGAAAGAACTGGTGGTGTGGTATCGGTAATGGCTTCACGGAGAGAGAGAAGTGCACGGTATTCTGAGATGGGAGCAGAAAAAACATGGTGGAAATGGAAACGGAAGAGAAGGAGAAGGAAAAGGAGGAGAAGGAGACGCATTTTTGAGTAGAGAATAGAAGAAAAAAGTGAATGAAGAAGACTGCAACACAATGAGTGTAGTGTGGGTAGAGAGTAGGAAGAGAACCACCCACCAAGACTGAGAGAAAGTGAAAGACAATCCTTTTCTATTATTACTTTATGGTTGAAATTTTTTGGGACAATGCCTTTAACATTCAGGGATTTTTTTGAATATCATTTGAACTTTTTGCTTTTTATTCTTTGGAAATAAATAAACTGTGGGGAAAAATAAATACAGTAAATGAGAAGAATTGCATTCAATCATTGACCTGCTCTCGTGTTCATTTTTTAACCTTTAGTTGGTGCGCAAATCCTCCACTCATTACCAATTTGTTCCTTCTTTTTTTTTTTTGTGAACCATTTGCCAATAGATAAGTTTAAGTAAATATATGTTGGGTAATTTAATTTCATATATTATAATTACTGAAAAATTACTTTTAAGGAAGGATTGTATGATGTGTTGTTAACTACTCATAGGACACCAAAAAGATTGGTAATTGGGTGTGGATTCCACGCCAAAGTCTCGAATTTGAATATTGGATACGACAAAATTTTTATTGGAAATAGAGAACTACATGGGCACACAAAGATGCGTACTCGTGGATATTGCGCACTAATGACATGGTAACCTAAAAAACTATCCATAGGGTGATCCCCCTCCAATTCTAACACTACAAGAAAAGACGCATTTTTCTGGCGGAAAAAATCCGTCGAAAATGCACCTAATCCTCCGGAAAAGTGACATTACCGGCAGATTTTTCCGTCAGTAATTTCTGGCCGATTTTTTAAAATAATAATATTTTTGAAAAATCCGCTGAAAACACATATTACCGACGGATTTTTAAAAAAAAATAAAAAAATAGTTTTTTAAATTTAATATTTAATTTAATAAAAAGTAAAAAAAAATGAAAATGAAGTAGAATATGAGAGAAATTGATATAGGAGGGAATGAGAAGGAATAGAGGAATGAGAATGAAGAAGTAGGAATGAATAAAAATGAAAGAGAGTATAGGAATAAATAATATAGGAGAGAATAATAATGAAGAAGTAAGAAGGAATAAGAATGAATGAGTGAGAAGGAGTGAGAAGGAAGAAGAAATGGGAAATGTAAAAGAGAGAGATATGTAGAGAAATTTATGGAGATCGGAGAGTATGAGAAAGAAGAAGAAAGATAATATAGGGAAAATGTAGAAAATAATGAGAAGGAAATAAAGAGTGAATTTAAAGAATGAGAAGAGTGTAGGAGAAATTTTATTTATAGGCACTTTCGGAAGGATTTGACGGATTTTTTCCCTCCGTAATTTTTCGGCGGATTTTTCAGGAAAAAAAAAGAATTTAAAAAAATTCGCCGGTAATTCAAAAAATCTGTCGGAAATGTTACTGCCGAATTTAGCGGTTAGTTTTTTAAAAAATCCGTCGGAAATTTACTAACGGAAAAACGCATTTTTCTTTTAGTGCAAAATAAATTGACATATACGTTTGTTGACACCCAAAATACGCGAAGTTGTTGGTCGATGGGAAAAAGGTGGTCGAGGGCATGTGAGGTGAACCATCAAGATAAGAGGCGTCAGTGAATATAGGACTTGCCAAATAGAGAGTTGTGATGGAAGAGCTCGGTGCGAGAGGTTTTAAGGTGGATCAAAGGGCTTGGATGTCAAATGTGTGGTAAAGTATGCCGAGGAGAGGCAACTCGGTTGAAGGGTAGCTCGGCAAGAAGGAAACTCGGCTAAGGAACTAGTGGCCGAGGTCAAAGCAAGTGACATGGTTGAGGAAGATTTTGGCCAAGGCGAAAAAGCTTGATTGGAGCGCAAGTATTCAATGCACGCAGACTAGGTCAAGCGTTGGAGCGGCTAAAGGTCAACAACAGAAGAACGTCGTGGAAAGAGGAGTGAAGAGGTTTTACCCCACTAACCCGTGCTAGTGAGGTCGTGGAGTGTGTCTCTTAGTTTCTAGAGCTTAGAATTAGTATGATGTGTTGATCTTAATTGATCCAACAGTGAGCAATTGTAGGCTCGTAGTAGTGGTAGACTGTAAATTTTGTAAAGACACACATTCAATCAATCTACTTTTTACGCGCAAAGTCTTTACTTTCTATCTTTTTATCGCATTTCTTTATATTTTACGCTCGTAGATAGTCCAACCGCCCGTCCCACATACATATCCTAACACTCTTTGGAGGAGTTAGAGAACCCATAGTCGAGGAATAGAGTTCTGTCCTCAGCAAAGTTGCTTGAAGAATAGAGAAATCACTAGAGTTTCAAACCTCTGACCGATATCGCGGCTAGGAAAAAGAGTTTAACAATAACCTCATAAAAGTTTTTGGTGTATGAATAAATATACTTCTTAAGCATGTGATATTTATTATGGTAAAAAATGTGATATTTATTCTATATTTACATGTATTAATATACTAAAAACTTTCATTACCAAACAAATATACTAAAAACTTTAGTAACAAACCTTCTATTTCTTTTAAGAAATGTGGAGACCTTCCATTTCTTTTAAAAGATGGGGAGATCTCTATTTAATTAAATGAAATAAATGTAGTAAGGCTTGATTTTCACCGCTTTTATAAGTAGCAAGGTACTCATAATATCCCAAGGGATCTATTGGTTTAGTTTTTTGTTTGGACTATTAATGACTACTCATGGAGTGTCCCAACATTTTAATGAAAGACTAATTAATTTTCACTCGTACTTAAAAACAAAGTTCACACTAACTAACACCGACTTTCTCACAGCAGAAATCGAGTTTAAAAGTAGCCCTTTTTGTTGGTGTTCCCATCCGGACCGGCCGGTCCCCATATCCGCTCGGCTCTTGTAGGACATTCCCTGAAGACTGACCGATCGGCCAGAAATATCTCGCTCTACCTCTCCTAGAAAGGAATGAAGCATAATAAGGGGAAATATTTCTGATTTCCCTCCTCCTGTGTGTAACGGTCAACTCGACCATTAAATATACATATTACCATTAGTGAGCCCTGTAATATAAATACGCGCCCCTGAGGCTAATAGACAGATGCAGATTCATTCTTTAACAGTTGGTTTCTGCACATATTTTTTAGTATCTATGTTTTTAAAATTAGGAAAGTTGAAGTGTTATTATTTTCGTCACATGAATATTGTATTTTTTTTCCGGTGATAACAAGGGCCCTCAGGCCCAAAAACGAACTACAAACAAGAAGGACCCGGAAGCCCAACACAGTCCTTATTAATTACATTGTCTAAAAACCCAGGAACACTATCATAAATGACACAAGTGTCCCTAATCTGATGACTAGATTTGGCCAATAAGTCAGCCACACCATTGCAATCTCTGTCTTCTTTCAACCACTCAATATCAATGCCACCTTCACCGATACCTGTTGCACCCCGAAAGATCCGGATTGGACCTTTCATCGTATAACGTGAAAATTTGTGAAGCCGCCATCAACATTTTTATTTAGGGACCAAAACATTGAAAAAGGGTCCTTTTTAAGGCGGGTGGCCCTTTGAGAACTAGAGATGTAGGTTCGGGGGTCGGTTAGGTGTGGGGAAGGTATTAGCACCCCACACCTCCTTTCTGCCGAAAGGGAACCTTTAACTTGATGTGCGGTTTTGACAGAGTTGATTTGAAACAATTCATTCTACTTCTTCTTTTTTTTATTTGAGAAAATGTTTTTGAAAACGGGGGAAAAGAAGAATCTTTTTATTATTTTTTAAAAGTGTGCTTGACGGGATGTGACCCGCTCCTACGTATCTCCCGGTGCGATGGAGAATTCAAAGCTTACGTAGTTATCTTTAGTCGAGGAACTTTGTGTTGGTGTTTTTTATTGTAGGGGTTTTCGGTCCTAGACTGTACAGTCCACTAGACCTAGAACAAAGACAACCCCGCCTGTACAGACGACGTGCCCCCTACTTATTGAAAATGGTTTGAATTACTTTTATTTGAGCAAGTATCTTAGGCTCGCACGAACTGTACAGCTCGCTAACCCTAAGACGCTAACCGATCCCGGATGTACATCCGATTTGATTCCTTACTCATTTTTTTAAAAAAAAAGGGTTCAAGTTGTTAATTACTTGTTTTAATTCTCATAAGTATCCCAAGATGTTTGAGCTGTACAACTCCAATCTTAGGACGCTAGTCAACACCGGCCGTACGTCCGACTTGACTCCTTATGAATTTTCAAAAAGGTTTGTTGTTGATCTTTGAAAAAATTTGATTGCTATAGAAAACAATTTAAAGAAAAGTTTTAATTTGGAAAAAAATTTGGAAAAAGAAATGACTTGAAGAAGAGAGGAAGAGAATTGGAGGGTGATATTGATCACAAAAGTTTGTTGGGATGGCATGGCATCCAAAAGAAAAAGAAGTAGAGAATTCAAATCAATTTCCAAATCAAGAACCAAAGTGTAAACTTTAACAAGTTGCAAGCAAAACAATCAACAATGCAAGCGTAAGCATATACAATTAAGGTGTTGAATCCCTTTAGGTAATCTTTAACACTTGGGATATGCACAAGTGCATAAGTGTTGAATCCTCTTACCAAATCATCAACACAAACATGATTTTCAAAGCAAGCAACAAAAAACAAGCACAAACCCTAATTATCTCATGAAATGCGACACCAACATAGAGCTAAAATCTCATTTTATTCTTTGAAAGCAACAAAATCATGCAAGCAAATGACATAGATCAAGCTTTTTGGCAAGGATTCACATGATTAAGCAAAGGAATGCACTAAAATCACACAAACCCTAATTTTTCTACAATATGCGAAATGAAACATAATCCCAAATCACAATTTTATTCATGAAAATGCAAGCACAAAATGAAAATAGCACAAACACACAATTTATTCCAAGAGAGAGATGCATTTCAAGCATCCAAACCTCCCAAAGTGTTTGTCAAAATGCTTGAAACACATCTCTCATTCAACAACAACAATTATATCAACATTTCAACAAAAAATAGAGCACTAAAATGCAAAGAAATGCTTGATATGCAAAAATAGATTGATGATCTACATTTTTTATGCTAAAATTTTGATGATGTTAAGATTGAGAGTATACCTCAACTCCAAGCTAGAATAGCAAAAGAAATAAGGTGAATGAACACTAAACCACTTGAATCAACCCTCTAACCTTCAATCTTGAGATTTGAAGATGGATCTTTGAAGAGAATGCAAGGATGATGAAGGATTTAGGACTAGAATGTTGATTTGAAGTGAAAAAGTGAAGAAATGAGGTGAGGGAATGAGGAGGTGTATTCGGCCAAGAAGGGAGAAGAGGAGAGGCTAGGTTTTTGAGTGTGAATTGTGAGCCAAAACCTTGTGAGAGGTGAGGATATGAGGGTATATATAATGTGCAATTAGGTTTAGGGGCATTTAGGTCATTGTGTACCTCATCTCATTCTAGGATTGCATTTTAATTTTGAATCAAGGGTGAGGATTGAAACACACTTTGATGAGGGGCAAAAAATGCAAAATGAGAGGGAAATGAAGGGGGGTATTCGACCACATTGGGAGAGTGGTGCCCAAGCTTTGCAAGTTGTCATCTTGTACTATTGTACTATTATATGACCATGCTATTATCCCTTCATTTTTTATTATTCTTCTTAGGATAATTGTACAAAAATACACCCAATTTAGGCCACATACAAGGAATCTTAGGAATATGCCATTTTATGAGATCACCATGACCAAAAATATCATAAAAACCTCATCTTGAAATTTTTGTAGAATATTCCTTTTTGATGCCTTTTTTGAATTTGAATTTTTATGCAAATGCGTGCATGTATACGCAAAAAATATATGACCAAGGGTGTCTTGCTTCAAATAATTTCCTCTAAAATTGCACAATGATTTTTGATGAAAAATTATCCTCTTTTTTTTTGAAAAATGACCAAAATACCCTTGGCCCTAAAAACATTTTTTTGTCCAAAAATGCATTTCCAACCTAAAAAAAAAACTTTAGAATGCATGCACAATGCTCTTCACACTTTTCAAAATAATGCCACACTTCTCAATTTATTTATTTTTGTTGAGAATTAGGGTTTTGACCTAGGCGGACAAAATTAGGGTATGACAGTTGCCCCTCTTTATTTGGATTTTAACAAGGAATATGAATTGGCCGAAACATATTCCGAGGCAAAATAGAAATAAAGAATTCAGAAATTATACCAATTTTGTCTACTTAGAGAAACCAGAATTTTCCTTTTTCTTTTTTTCTCTTTTTTTTGTTCCTTTTTGAAATATGATACAAATGCAATGAAAAGATTTTTTTCTTCTCTTTTTTTGTTTTTCTTTTTGGAATCAATTGGTGCCAACCCTCAATAAGCCAGCGAAAGCAGTAAAGAAAGCAAAAAAAAAAGGGTGCCGGCCCTCATTAAGCCGGCGAAGGAGGCTGCCTAAAGCCTTTTAACGAATCGCGAACGATCCGAGTTTGCACTTGGGCCTGGGGAGCACGTGGGCTCAAAGGGGTGGTCTTTCGAGCGACCGGGGGAGGGTACTATATCAAGTCTAGATCTCGATATTTCCCTAGGACTGCGCCATGTTTTAGGCCAACACTGCTATCCTTTTCGACTGGACCTATTGAGGTCAAAGGGACTTACTCGCAGCTCGAATACGAAGTGAAGTCAATCTTCTGGGGGACACGTGGGTCCAAAGGGGATTTGAAAATCCAATTGGTTTTCTTCAGTTGGTCAATGCTGCCGCACCGATCCAGGGTACCTGCATACGTTAGTTGATGCAAGGAATGGTGCATGAATGCAAGTTTTTTTCTTACCTTAGTGGTGATCGAACGAACACGAGTTTCGTAGGATCGACCATCGGCGACTTGAGCTGTTACTAGCAGATAGCAACTTATTTGGATGCAGAAAAATTTAGCAAAGACATGGATATTCATGAAATGCTCCTTATTCTTTTTTCGATGAATGCACAAGAGGTGGATATGCAAATGTAATGCAAATGTATGTTATGCAAGGGCAGGTTATGCGAATGCACGTGATGCAATGAATGTTTTTAATTTTCTTTTAGCATAGGGACTTTAGGATTCTTGAGTGATCAATTCAAGCGTCCTATCGTGACGACTATGACTATTTATTAAGAATGCCTCTTTTTGTTTTGAAAACTGATTTGATGTTTGATGTGATGATGATAAATGCTATGGAATGTCTGTGTTCTTTTGCTTTTATTGTGATGAATGTGGATGATGCGAATGTAATGCTTTGAATAACATGAAATGCCTACATGCATGAGGAGGATGAATGATTGGAGTATTTAAACATTTTTGTAAACATTTTTATGATGATGAGACGCGAGACTTTGAATGCAAGGAATTGAGATGGCTATGGACCATTCTTTGGAAAAACTAGATTTGATTCAAACTCTGGTGTTCTCAAGGTTTTTATTAACAAGCTCACTTATTTTCCTTTCCATTTCCATGATGACTGAACTTTAAACACCACATGATCAATTTGTATTCTCTCTCTCTGAAGCATTGACTAGTAAGTATGCATAAGAGTGCAGATGTGGACGAGTGAGTCAGTTAACTTGGGATTGGTTTAGGACAGTGAGTTGAGAGACTGCCCCGACAGGAATTTATGGATGTGAATGACTTTAGGGAGAACTCTGCTCATTTGAGCGGGAGTGAACAGTTATGGAAATGCCCCACTTTAGAATGACAATTTCAAATGGGTTTTTTGAGTGGGTTTGTGAAAGGGGATGAAGTTATGGTACTGGTTATGAACTGAGGGTGGTATATGAATGGGATGGACAATGAACAAACTTTCCCAAGACCAGGGTGGGTGGGTGGTGAAGAGAATGCCCCAACTTTTGGATCTGAGTGGTGTTCTCAGTGCAAATCTTTGGTTCTCTATGAATGTCTTGACTTTTGGCATGAAAGAAGCCTCACTTGGTGATCACTAAACCTTGTTTTAATCTTTGGTGCAAATCTTTTCCTTTGGGCCTGAGACATGAGGACCATCTAGGGTAATAGCAATGCCAAAGCCGCGCATAAGTTTGCTTGCCATTTGAAGTGATTGTGCCCGCGTTTGTTTTTTTGCCAATTCATTTATTTGAGGGATCCCCTCTTTTCTGTGATTTTCAGAAATTTCGCAATGATTGTAATGCTTTTTGACTCATGCACAGGTTTCACAATTCAGTATCATCAATCATAAAAACATTTATTTTAAAATAAAGAGACAGAATAAGTGAAGATAAAAGGCACGAAAAGCAAACACATGGAAGAAAAAGTTGAATTCTTATTGTTATGGAAACTGGACGAGCAGAAGGTCACGCCAATTGAAAGTACATTGAAAAATTTTTAAACTGGAAAAATACAAGAAAAAGGGGAAGCAGATCTTGTGTTTTTTCTTTTGAAGTAACGATGCTAATCGTCCATACTCATGACCTTGATCACCCCTTTATCCAAACTTTTGGGAGTGCTGATTGCCTTTTTTCATTTCAAGTCCAAGTTTTCTGACCCTAATTTTTGCTTGGATCGCCCTTTGCGGGTTTTCAATCCACCGGGTCGCTCTGGTTTTTCCTAGGCCGCCCTTTGCGGGTTTTCAACCTAGCGAGCTGATTCTTACTTGGCTCATCTTTCTCTTTTTTTCATTTATTTCTTTAGGCATACTCCTTTCTGACTGCATCTGAATTTACTGGAAACTGGGGTTTTCTTTTCTTGCATCCCATTTTGCGAGAATTAAAGGCCCCTCCGGAGAATAAGTTCTTCGTCTTCATGATACTGGGTTCATCTCCATGGGAATCCCTTTGGAGGTTCATAATCTTTTTGAGCATTGAGTCTTCTTTGAAATTGTTGAAGATGAGCTTTCTTCGGTTTGAGCTTTCTCTTATTCTTCTTCTGACATAAGACAAATGTACTTTGGTTTGATAAGGCTCAATGAAAGTATTACTTCCATCATATGGGGTTTGCCCCTGTTAGAGTGTAAAACGAAGCCTGATTTCCATGAAGGTCATCATCGTCCTTGATATCCTTTGTTGATTGTCTCTAACTGCCCCATTTTTAGGGTGGCGTAGGGAGGGATCATGATGCTTGACCTGGAGTCTTCATACTGTCATTTGTGACTACCTTAGCTTGGAAAGCTGCGCAACAGACCGAACTTTGGTAATTACAGACTTTGTTATAATGGCAAGTGTCTTATGTCAGAAGGGTGATTTACACAAACTTGTTGATTCATTGCTCTTTATCATGGCGTAAATCCTCTCCTTTGCTCAAATTGATCATGTCACTTGATTCCTCATGAGGACGGACCACTTTGTTCTCTTATTCTTGCACAACAGCTTGATTGCAAATCTGATGGTGGAGTCTAAGGAATGACTGAGGGTTTGTGGAGGGCGGGATGATGAGGTCGAGGTAGTGTTTGCGGTTTTATGAAAGGAGAGATGTATAGGAATGATGAAGTGTTTGAAGGTTTATGGAAGAAAGGGTGGTCATACACAACAAGGTGTAGGAAAGTTCATTGAGACAAGGATCTCTTACGCTTTATGGCCAAATGTATCAGCTCACAACTTATATTTCTTTCGTCTCTTTTTCCCTTATTTTTTTTCATTTTTGGGATTTTCATTTTTTGAATCTGTTCTTTTTTGTTTCATTTTTTTCTGATTTTTTCCTTTTTTGCTTTTGAGTTGAGTGAGCTGATAAAAGTGATACACTATTTTTGGATATTTGAAGTGATCCTTGTCTGGGGTGATTGGAGAGATAATGGCAATGAAACCCCTGCAGCGGTTGGAGGATGCTTGATTGGGTTCTGGTATTAACTGGGGTGACAGGAGGTTCAGAGGGAGGAGCAAATGAGATGGGTTGATTTTGTAGAAGGGCCACTGGTAGTGAGAAAGGTGGCGATGGCAGGCATTTGGTTATGAAATTTTTTTTGTGATGGGGTACTTGTAATGGGAAATGGGAAAGTTGGTTGATCTGAGGAAGGAAAAGGGTTTGGTCGCGAAAGAGGTTCGCTTGTAACATTTGTTTGGTTTCCTCAGCATTGCTCCACTTTGCTTGAACTTGTGCTTTGACTTCATTGCCCAACCTAGTTGTGGCATCATGAATTTCTACAGCCTTAGCCAATTCTTCACTTATTAACTCCGAAGAAACATCCCAGTTGTCTTCAGCCTCTCTCTCAGTTTGGTTAATCGGGTAATCAGAATCACAATATGAACCATTGGCGTCGTTGTTTTCAAAGATTATTTTCATTTATTATTATTTTTGATCCGCGTTGGGAGGAATTGAAAAGCAAATAACAGACACATGACAAAATGAAAGAAAGAAATTTTATTGAGGAATTCAAAATAACATTTTATTGATGATGATACTAAAAGGAAACATGTGTGCCCTTATTGAAATATCCTAAGGCCTTGGTAAGCACAAGAACGAATGACTGAACAAATGCATGCACATTTTTAGACTTGCACCAAAGAAAAGCAATCTTAACAAGGTAATTAAGTGATTACAAAATTGCCCTCTTGTATGGAGGATTTAAACCAAAAGTCAAGTGTGTACTAATGCGGGGAGAGTATGTACTTTATGGGTGGATGGGGCGGGATCAAACTTGGATGGAGAATGATGATAAGGGAAGGAAACTGACAGACTCAAACAAGAGAAACTGCACATGGCATGCACGCCCACTAGAAGAATGCTTCGTAGAGAGTTAACATTGGTTAAAACATGATGGAATTTTTTTTTTGATGAACTGTTTCAGTCTTTTATCATGGAATGGATGAGATGCAATGCCTTTTTTGAAGAAACTGCAAATGAACTGTTGATTTGAAAAATTGAGTGCCTTGGAACATCTTGAGCTTGCAAATAAGTAAGGGTAAATTTTTTTCAACAGATTATTTTGCAAAAGCGTCTCGTCTCTCATCACAACTTTTTTATTTGGTTTATGCAATGTATGAATGAACAAATCATGATAAGCAAATGCATGAAAAATGACCACTTGAAAAGTGTAATTATTCTAAAGGAGATTTTTTTTGTTTGTTTTTGATGCAAGATGAAATACGAAACTCCAATGCATTTTTGGATGATGCAAGAATGATATCTTTTCAAAATGATTTTTATTCTTTAGAGGCACGGCAAGATCTGAAATACCAATGCCCCTTTTTGCGAAAATGATGACGTGAGGCAACCAATTGTCGTTACTCTGAGTAACTTGCATGAAACATTGAGTGGATCCTGACTCAATACTTCACGTAATATACTGAAATGCTTCGACATTTGGTTGACTCCACTTATTCACTTTATTTGAAAACAAACTGCGCCTGATTGGGTCAAAGTGCCCCAATATCGTAGAGTATCATCTCAAATTTGTAGTGCACAAACAAATTTGAGATATTACCCTTCATCATTCAAAGATGAACTTCTACCCATGGAACGATTGCATAAGGAGTTTCTCTTATTTCATTTCATTTTTTTTTTTGGAAAATGATTTTAAAAATGATTTGAAGATGCAAGTGATTTATTGAAAATTTTTTTTTTTTAGAAAAAGGTGCTTTATTTGGGGAAAAAGGTTTTTAGAAAAATGTGCTTTATTTGGGGAAAAAGGTTTTTAGAAAAAGGTGCTTGACGGGTATGACCCGCTCCTACGTATCCCCATTGTGATGAGGAATCAAAGCTACGTAGTTCTTCTTCGTCTTTTTTCTGAAATAATGCTTATGAGGTTAATCAAATGATGCATAAATGCTACATTGGCTCGACGCCCACATTATTTGATGAAGGTTTTTGTACATGATTATGGATGACTGAAATGCTTATGCTATGCAGATGATAATTGTTTTTTTCGTTTTCATTTTTCTTATGCAATGAAATGAAATGCATGATACTCGCAATTATTTTTAAAATGCACGAGAGACGTGATTTTTATTAAATGAAACTATATGCAAAATGAGAGGTTCACATATTTATATGCAAGGGAAAATAACAATGCACGAGAGATGTTTCTAAAAAATGTTTTTTTTATATGCGAGAAAGTGCATGATACTCGCAATTTTTAATGCATGAAAAATCATGATCTTCGCTGGATGAAGATGTATGCAAAAGGAAATGAGTAAAAAAATTATTTACAATGCAAAGGCTTTCAAAAGCCGGAAATTCACACTTTTTTTTTTTGATAATTTTTTTCGGTTTATTTGCAAAAATATTTTATTTAGCATGGATGCAGGGGTATGAAGCTCCTTTGTGTCCTACCAAGGTGTCTTAGAGACAGGATCTATGGCTATTTCTACGGGTACACACTTCAAGGTTAGCACTAAAAGAAGGACCCTAAATAAGGCTCCTAGAGCCAACAACCTCATCTGAGACCACCGATCACAGGGCCGTACGTCCAAGTGATGGTATCATCAAACAAAGCCAAACTCTAGGTGAAGTCTTCGCAACTACCCAACAAGACGTACGTCTAGTGAGCAGCCACTAATGACTTCGTTCTAGCCTAAGATATGCTCTAGCCCGGGTATAGGGCTGTCTCACCAAGAAATATAAGGGTAAAAAGAGTGCAACGTGTGTGTAGGAGCACAACGACAAACATACCCCCCCACCTGCAAAGAAAATCCAGAAACAGTCCATACAAAGAGTCGTCTACCCTAGGGTTTTGCAAGCATATATCATTTCAATACAAACAAGTAAACTAACCTAGGGTTCCAACAACAATCATATGCACTGCTTACCTCAAGAAAGGGAGCCAAGAAGAGGGGTCATAATAGAATCGGGGGAATGCATGAACTTACCTTGAAGAAAGGGAGCAAAGAAGAAGGGATCATAGTAGAATTGGGGGAATGATGCATGAGCTTACCTTGAAGAAAGGGAGCAAAGAAGAAGGGGACATGGGGATTGGAGAAATGCATGATCATATTAAGCATATAAACAAAAGAAGATGAAAGGAGAAGAAGGAACAAGAAGCGAACATAGAAGAAGAAGAGTCAAATGCACATGAATGCAACATAACAACACGAGAATGCAAGAGAACATTCAAACATCAGAAAGAGAGAAGAAAAAGAAGGAGAAGAAAAGAGAGAAATAGAACAATCACATTCAAATCAAACAATTAAACCGCACATCAAGTTAATTAGGCCTGACCCTCTTCCCCAGTGAAGTCGCCACCTGTTGCACCCCGAAAGATCCGGATTGGACCTTTCATCGTACAACGTGAAAATTTGTGAAGCCGCCATCAACATTTTTATTTAGGGACCAAAACATTGAAAAAGGGTCCTTTTTAAGGCGGGTGGCCCTTTGAGAACTAGAGATGTAGGTTCGGGGGTCGGTTAGGTGTGGGGAAGGTATTAGCACCCCACACCTCCTTTCTGCCGAAAGGGAACCTTTAACTTGATGTGCGGTTTTGACAGAGTTGATTTGAAACAATTCATTCTACTTCTTCTTTTTTTTATTTGAGAAAATGTTTTTGAAAACGGGGGAAAAGAAGAATCTTTTTATTATTTTTTAAAAGTGTGCTTGACGGGATGTGACCCGCTCCTACGTATCTCCCGGTGCGATGGAGAATTCAAAGCTTACGTAGTTATCTTTAGTCGAGGAACTTTGTGTTGGTGTTTTTTATTGTAGGGGTTTTCGGTCCTAGACTGTACAGTCCACTAGACCTAGAACAAAGACAACCCCGCCTGCACAGACGACGTGCCCCCTACTTATTGAAAATGGTTTGAATTACTTTTATTTGAGCAAGTATCTTAGGCTCGCACGAACTGTACAGCTCGCTAACCCTAAGACGCTAACCGATCCCGGATGTACATCCGATTTGATTCCTTACTCATTTTTTAAAAAAAAAGGGTTCAAGTTGTTAATTACTTGTTTTAATTCTCATAAGTATCCCAAGATGTTTGAGCTGTACAACTCCAATCTTAGGACGCTAGTCAACACCGGCCGTACGTCCGACTTGACTCCTTATGAATTTTCAAAAAGGTTTGTTGTTGATCTTTGAAAAAATTTGATTGCTATAGAAAACAATTTGAAGAAAAGTTTTAATTTGGAAAAAAATTTGGAAAAAGAAATGACTTGAAGAAGAGAGGAAGAGAATTGGAGGGTGATATTGATCACAAAAGTTTGTTGGGATGGCGTGGCATCCAAAAGAAAAAGAAGTAGAGAATTCAAATCAATTTCCAAATCAAGAACCAAAGTGTAAACTTTAACAAGTTGCAAGCAAAACAATCAACAATGCAAGCGTAAGCATATACAATTAAGGTGTTGAATCCCTTTAGGTAATCTTTAACACTTGGGATATGCACAAGTGCATAAGTGTTGAATCCTCTTACCAAATCATCAACACAAACATGATTTTCAAAGCAAGCAACAAAAAACAAGCACAAACCCTAATTATCTCATGAAATGCGACACCAACATAGAGCTAAAATCTCATTTTATTCTTTGAAAGCAACAAAATCATGCAAGCAAATGACATAGATCAAGCTTTTTGGCAAGGATTCACATGATTAAGCAAAGGAATGCACTAAAATCACACAAACCCTAATTTTTCTACAATATGCGAAATGAAACATAATCCCAAATCACAATTTTATTCATGAAAATGCAAGCACAAAATGAAAATAGCACAAACACACAATTTATTCCAAGAGAGAGATGCATTTCAAGCATCCAAACCTCCCAAAGTGTTTGTCAAAATGCTTGAAACACATCTCTCATTCAACAACAACAATTATATCAACATTTCAACAAAAAATAGAGCACTAAAATGCAAAGAAATGCTTGATATGCAAAAATAGATTGATGATCTACATTTTTTATGCTAAAATTTTGATGATGTTAAGATTGAGAGTATACCTCAACTCCAAGCTAGAATAGCAAAAGAAATAAGGTGAATGAACACTAAACCACTTGAATCAACCCTCTAACCTTCAATCTTGAGATTTGAAGATGGATCTTTGAAGAGAATGCAAGGATGATGAAGGATTTAGGACTAGAATGTTGATTTGAAGTGAAAAAGTGAAGAAATGAGGTGAGGGAATGAGGAGGTGTATTCGGCCAAGAAGGGAGAAGAGGAGAGGCTAGGTTTTTGAGTGTGAATTGTGAGCCAAAACCTTGTGAGAGGTGAGGATATGAGGGTATATATAATGTGCAATTAGGTTTAGGGGCATTTAGGTCATTGTGTACCTCATCTCATTCTAGGTTTTAATTTTGAATCAAGGGTGAGGATTGAAACACACTTTGATGAGGGGCAAAAAAATGCAAAATGAGAGGGAAATGAAGGGGGGTATTCGACCACATTGGGAGAGTGGTGCCCAAGCTTTGCAAGTTGTCATCTTGTACTATTGTACTATTATATGACCATGCTATTATCCCTTCATTTTTGATTATTCTTCTTAGGATAATTGTACAAAAATACACCCAATTTAGGCCACATACAAGGAATCTTAGGAATATGCCATTTTATGAGATCACCATGACCAAAAATATCATAAAAACCTCATCTTGAAATTTTTGTAGAATATTCCTTTTTGATGCCTTTTTTGAATTTGAATTTTTATGCAAATGCGTGCATGTATACGCAAAAAATATATGACCAAGGGTGTCTTGCTTCAAATAATTTCCTCTAAAATTGCACAATGATTTTTGATGAAAAATTATCCTCTTTTTTTTGAAAAATGACCAAAATACCCTTGGCCCTAAAAACATTTTTTTGTCCAAAAATGCATTTCCAACCTAAAAAAAAAACTTTAGAATGCATGCACAATGCTCTTCACACTTTTCAAAATAATGCCACACTTCTCAATTTATTTATTTTTGTTGAGAATTAGGGTTTTGACCTAGGCGGACAAAATTAGGGTATGACAATACCCAGCACTCCATTGATGAGCATTTGAACCGGTTGATCTTCAACAACTTTCTTCTTCAACACATCAAGAGCCTTCTGCGAATCAGTCCCCACAATGATTTTAGAGTAACCTTTCCCACATCCGATTGCAATTCCGTGATACATACCCCATAATTCAGATTCAAGAGCACTGCAAGCCTCGAGTTTATGAACGAAAGCAAAGATCATTCTCCCATAGCAGTCACGAAGAATACCTCCACAACCAGCCGATCGACCACTATTTTGCACGGAGCCATCGCAATTTAGCTTCAAAGTTCCATTCGGAGGTGGAGTCCAACAATTCGACTCACTACTAGTAATCAAGGTATCATACGGTTTGAACTTTTGATTCTTCTTCAAAATCTCCACAATCAAGTTCAATTGACTATTAATGACTATGATTGTACCTTGCACAGCAGGCTTCTTCCTATTAAAGACCCAATCGTTACGGATCTTCCACAAATTGTCAAGAGTCACCCCAAATTGAATACTCCAGTAAGGTATATCTCCCTTTTTACCATAGTTCTTCAAATTCATTTCAATCCAGTTCCCCCATTGATTGTTGCTGAAAAATTCACTTGGATTTGTCAACTTGAGACTACACCAAATGCGACGAGCAAAATCACAGTCTCTGAAACTGTGGAACAAGGACTCCTCCTCCACATTACAAAGAGGGCACAAACTAATTAAAGTCATCTTCCTGCGTTTCCTTTCAATATTAGTCAACAAGCACTCATGCCCAATCTTCCAAAGCAAGGTACGAATACGCTCATTTCCTTTCCATCTCCAAATAGTTTGGAAAAGATGGGAATTAATAGGGATCTGATTTCCTTGAAGTATATCATAGGCTGATTTAGTAGAAAATTCTCCATCAGGAGAAGCACCCCATTTGAAATTGTCCTGCTCAGCTAGGGGATTAGGAGGGGGAGTAGCCATAATAGTTTGGGTAATATTTGTAGGTAAAACACCAACCACAGAATCAAGATTCCATTGCCCATTGTAAGAAACAAACTCATTAATAGGTAGATGAAATTTTTCCTCCAAAAGTCTGGTTGAGCAATGTTCACTGAGACTATCACAACCATCTATCCACTTATCACTCCAAAATCTGATGCTGCCACCATTCCCCATTTTCCAATTGAGATTGTTTCTAAAGGTTCCCCAGAGTTGAGTCATACCATTCCAGAAGTTAGAGCCCTTCCTTTAGTGTTCACCCTCGGAAAATCATTTCTGCCACATTTATACTTATGTCTAATAATAGAACTCCAAAGGTCTGTGGGTTTAGAACAGAAACTCCACATAGCTTTCATCATCAAGGCAGAGTTGGCATCCCTCAAGGATCTCAACCCAAGGCCACCTTGCTTCTTAGGAGTGCAGATTTTACCCCAGTTAATCAGATGAATCTTCCTGTGCTCTCTCTCATCCCCCCAAATAAAACCTCTGCACATTTTGTCAATCTCATCACAAGTAGTTCTAGGGATCATACTAGATTGCATCACGTAAGTAGGCATAGCTTGGATGACTGATTTAGCAAGAGTAACTCTCCCTGCAAAGGAGAGAGTTTTGGCCTTCCAATTACTGAGTCTTTGCTTCACTTTTTCCACCACAAAGTTGAAAGTAGCAATACCAACTCTCTTATGGAAGATAGGGGCCCCTAAGTATTTACCCAGATCAGTAGTGGAATTGAAGCCCAACACACTACAAATATCACTCCTCAATAGTCTAGGGACATTTTCAGAGAAGTACACTCTAGTTTTATCCTTACTCACTTTTTGACCAGAGCTCATACAGAAATTGAGGAGAGTTTGAGTAATTAGCTCTGCTTGATCAGTAGAAGCCTCAGCAAAAAGAAGGAGATCATCAGCAAAAGCTAGGTGAGAAATTTTGGGATCACCTCTACTAACCTGAATAGGAATCCAGCTCTTAAATTCAACTTCTTTCTCTATGACTTGGAACAATCTCTCAATACACAACACAAATAAGTAAGGTGAGATTGGGTCACCTTGTCTAATACCTCTTGTAGGAGAGAATTCTTCCAAAATTTCACCATTCCAAAGGACTTTCATCGTAGGGGTGGAAATACAACACCAAATGATATGAATTAAGTGAGGGGGAATACCAATATCTTCCAAAGTTTCCTTGACAAATTCCCACCTAAGCCTATCATAGGCTTTCTCAAGGTCAATTTTAATAGCCATCCATCCATTCTTGCCACTCTTAGTTCTCATAGAATGAAACACCTCTTGGGCAACAATGATATTGTCATGGATTTGTCTCTTTGGGATAAAAGATGCTTGAGCAGGCCCAATGAGATTTTGAAGAGCACTGCGGAGCCTACTAGCAACCATCTTGGTTATGGTTTTATACACAACATTACAAAGGCCAATCGGACGAAATTGCTTCATAGATATAACATGATCAACTTTAGGGATAAGAGCAATGAGAGTGGAGTTCACCTCTTTAATTTTCTCAGGATGCTCCCAGTAATCTTTAACCATATTGCAAAAAGTTTCACCAACCACACTCCATTGGCTCTGGTAAAATATTGATTGAAATCCATCCGGTCCTGGTGCTTTTTAGGCACCAATATTACGAATCATGTAATGAATCTCATCATTATTAATACCCCTGTTCATCTCCAAAATTTTATTATCATCCAAAGAAGGAAATTGACCTTCCAACACATAAGGCACTAAAGGATCACTAGCAGTAAATAGATCCCTGTAGTAACGTGTAGCTAAAGCTTCAAGATCAGTGGGATCATTAATCCAAACCCCTTGACTATCTTGGAGGGAAGTAATGTGATTCTTTCTCCTCCTAATAGTGGTCACACAATGAAAGTAACGAGTATTTCTGTCACCAAACTCAATCCACTTAGCACGGGACTTCTGATACCAAAACAACTCCTCTTTAATAAGAATGTCCTCATAACTTTTCCAGACCTGCTGTTGTAGTTCCAGCAGATTAGTATTCCAGTTATGTAGGAGCTTCCTGTCCAATTGTTTCAGCTTTTTGAGATGTTCTTTTTTCTGAGCAAAAATATTCCCAAAGACCTCTTGATTCCACTCCTTAAGGACTCCTTGCAACTCAATTAACAAATTGGGAAAATTGGATAATTCAGTTCTCCAATTGTCTTTAATAAGTTGGTTGAAAGAGGGGTGGGAGAGCCAAATAGCCTCAAATCTAAATGGCCTCCTTCTCCTATTGGGATGTCTAATATTATCAAACTTCATGAGTAAAGGAGAATGGTCAGACTTGAACTTAGGAAGATGGTAGATATTAGTTTCAGCAAACCTCAACCTCCACTCTAAGTTACTGAGAGCTCTATCAAGTCGCTTCCTAGTATTCCCCCAAGAGAAAGTAAAGGGATCCCCCTTTATGAATACATGAATATTGTATGTCTACTACTTTTATCTCATCTTAAATAAAATTGCTATTTAGAAATATCAAAATACTCAACACATAGATGCAAGAAGAATATATATAACAGTGATTAAGACAATTTGTGATATTTCTCCATCGAAAATCAAAATTAAAATAAAGATTTATAAATAATAAATTATTTATAAAAATTGATATGTGTATAAAAAAATTACTGTAAAAAAAAATTGATACGCGTTTAAAAGAAATTAAATCATATGAGTAATGTTTACCATGGGAAGAAAAAAAGTATATTTATAAATAATAAGGATATTTATGAAATTAATATATGTGTGATCAAAAAGAATGAAATTATCTGAAGATACTAAAATTATACTGGTAATATGTAACATTTTCCTCATCAAGGTTCAATAGCAAAATAATCACTTATAAAAAATAAAATTAAAATACTTATGAAACTGATATTTGCTCAAAGACAAAAAAATATCAATAACATGTACCATATCTCTATTGAGACTCGAAAGTAAAATAATCTTTTACAATAATTGAATAACACCTTTATTATATAGTCATATTACCTAAATCCTGAAATTTCTAGCTTTAATTGCATTTTTTTGTCCATCGACTTTCCCAGTTTGGTGATATTGGCCCATATATTTTTGTTTTGGCAGTTTTGATCTCCCAGTTTTTTTTTTGGCAACGATCTCCCAGTTTTTAAAATTTGGCTACTTTGGTTCTTTTATTTCTTAGTTGCACATGCACTTATGCTCCCCAAAAATTGTGTATTGTGCACATTGGTTCACTACATTTTCAAAATCCAAGGTTTTTTAGACCAAAAAAGTTACTGAGTGTTAAGTGGTTTGGGAAAATTCGAACAAACCCAAATTTCATCCCAAAGCGACCTATTTGGTTCGGGCCAAACCCAAACCAACTCATATTAATTCGTACTAGTTTTGTTTAGGTTGCTGATTTTTAAAAAATAATAAACCCTTGAACCCAACCACCCGAACCAAACACCAAGTGACTAAGTATATCAAATGTCTATTTTAAAACCACAAGATGCTATTTACATGCCTATTTATCTTTGTATCTCTTTTCTCATTAAACATTTTTGTCATCATTAAATAATTTAATCATTAATTAAATATCATTATATGTCATTTTATATTTATCAACTATTTTAACCGTTAGTTTTACTAAAAACATCATTTGCTATCAGCTAGCTTATCTGCTATCTGGTACTTTTTACCAAACAGAGCTTAAGTTGTAATATTTTAATACTTTAGATTGAATGATTTTTAATGAATTTATGTTTGTGATTTGGGGTATCTGTCTAAATATGTTGAAACTTGAAGGCAAAATATCTCCTCAGGTCCCTTAACTTATTTATTTGTAATGAATAAGTCCCTTAACTTTTTTTTGTAATGCGTAGGTCCCTTAACTTTTAAAAACGTAACACTGTTGCCCCTTTTAACGTCTTTTTGTTAACACCATTACAAAAATGCTTAAGTGGCTGTTTGGGCTGCTTATGTGACTGATGATTCATATTTTTTAATTAATTTTGATTAAAAAAATTAAAATTCTTTTTTTCCTCATCTTCTTCATCACTCAAATTGAACCCTAATTTCTTCGTAGTTAAATTGAAGGGGTTTCGGTTATTGATGAATTGTAACGATTGAAGCAAAACGTTTCTGTTCTGCAATTTACTGATTGAAGCAATTTTCGATTTCGATTTTGTTGGGTTTATGTTCTTTAATTTTGATTTGGGATTTAGGGTTGAAGTTTGAGTTTTGAGTTGGGTTTCGTTTTAGTTCTTTCACTGGCTTCTGTTACTGATGAAGAAGATAAAGATCTGTTCTAATTTCGTTTATTGGCTGTAGCGTTAAAAACACACTTAGAGCAAGTGTACTCTTTCGCAGAAGTAGTATAAAAGATTATCGTATCCACAAGGATTAACTAACAAGTATCAAACTAGTCAAGATTATATATTGATTAGACGGACAAATAATTTTATGTTATAGAAACAAAATAAGAAGAATAAATAACGAATTAAAATACTGGATTTAATTAATGGAGAGAGGTCTAGGGTCACGGTTTCACTTGCAAGCTTCGATTTCCCTATGTCTAATTCTACATGAATTCCTTTATTTTATTTAATTACCAATCCCTTTACTAAAGCTACTAATCCGTTTAGTCATTCGTGATTAATATTTTTTTCCCGAAATTAACCCTTGTTTGGTCATGCAAGAGTTTAAATTCAAGAAAAGCATAAAGTACAAAAAGGTTGAATGATTGGAAGACTAAATTAAAGTTTGGTCATGCATTAATTTTAGCCCCACCTATAGGTCCACCAACTAATTGTAGTATGGTCGCTTATCAACTAATTGATTATGAACATGCAAATGGTGATTGTTATACACTAATTTTGTCCGGCTAATTTTAAATTCTCTTAGAAAAATCAAAAATATTACTTATTGTGCATTTTGAGGTTTTAATGGTTAACACGTGTCAATTCGCGTTCGTTAACGATCTTGCGGCTTTTATTCTCATTGCACGCACATATCGTTTCTAATCATGAACCCGTTTTTATTTTCGTTGAGCACGCGTGTCTTTTCTAATTGGATTGCGCACACGTGTTTGCGTCTCGTTGTGTATGAGTGTCTATTTTGGTAGTCATTACTTTATTGTTATCATTATATTTATTAGTTTAAGTTATCATCATTATTTTTGTTATAAATGAAATGAGATTTGCAATTTAAGTTGATTAGTCAAATTGTCCTTTTATTACAAAAAATATACCAAAGTTACAATTTTTGCTATACATATAGACAAAAAATAAAAGCAAAATAGTACAAAAATTTAAAACATAAATAAAAAAAAGGACAGCATGCGATGCTGCTTGCTGTTGCTATAGTGGAAAATATTTTGAGCTACAAGACTCAACCTCCTTTCACCTTGTCCATTGGCTTTTCATATTTTGGGCAAAAACATTTCAGCACATCCATTGCTGCTCTTGCTGCTCCGCTATGCCTCAGCTGCAACCACAACAAACTGGTCTCCTAGAGCAATAATCCACTGCTTTGCACCCACACCTACACCACAAAATGTGTCTATAAATACCATTTAGCTGTAACAATAAAGGAGGAGAATACAATGTAAAAAATAGGGAGATAAGAGTAGAGAGAAAAGAAGAGAAACAGTAGAAAAATGAGAGCACCACCGCTGCCGTGAGCTCCGACGACCACCACCAAATAACCCCTCATGACCATCACCAAAAACTCCACCCCACAACCACCAAAAAAACCCATCGCTCTCAACACTTACACAACACAACTACCACTACTACAACAACACAACAACCACCACCACACCGTCGCTCCGCCACCACAAACAGACGCCAGAACCACCGCGAACCACCGCAGTCAGCACCCCTCTTACTGAAGCCGTCGCCGGCGCCACAACCATGGCTCCCTCCGGTGTCTCTCCCTTCTTCCTCTTTCCTTCATTTTCGTTCTTCTTCTTTCTCTCAGCCGAAACTCTCTCTCTCCATTTTTGTGTTTGTGTTGCTTTTCTCTCTCTGTTTTACTCTTACGGCTGATGGCCAAACATTAGGGTTCCAATCCCTGTTTTAAACTTTACCTTTTATATCACTTTATTTCCTTTCATTTCATAAAATAAATAAAAATGCTTTAACCCCTCTCCTATATTATCCATCGTGAATCCCCTTCCCCGATTCTTTTTATTTGCTTGTTTTTTTTTAATTATTATCATTAATTGCTTCTAGTTATTTCCCCTATCATTATTTATTTATTTATTTGTTCATTTATTTATTTAAAGATTAGTATATACACCTCCTTTTTTTTTTCTTTTAGTAACTCTCACTCCCTTGTATTTATTTCTTATTCTTATTCCCTATTTGTTTCTTTATTCCTAACCATCAAATATTGTTACTGATCTTGCTGTTGTTCATTTTTTTGTATTACTTTGATTATTGATTTTTATCTCATTTTAATAACCATAACTGTTATTACTATTTGCACCATGGTCCTATTTGCTGTGTTTCTCACCAATACAAATCTTGGGATTTATCCCACCTTTTTTGTCTATGTTTTTTTTAATCAAAAATAAAAATAGATCAGATTACTAATTAGACCCCTGTTGTTTAAGTGTTACGACCCCAACTTCCATTAACCCAATTCGCAGATCAGCACCTCCAGAGCCCACAAAACAAAACTGGGCTTCAGCTAAATGCACTACCCTTTTAATAATACCAAACCTTTCAGCCAATTGCACTATTTCACCTCCTTTTTTTCGTTTTTCACTTATTTCTCTTCAAAAAAACAATTTCTTTTCCAAAAAATTTATAAAAATACATAAACAAGTAATTTCAAGATAGGGGATTAAAGTCGACCGTACGGTCGGGTTAGTTTACTTTTTAGGGCCACAAATGAACCGTTACGGATCAGGCCCTAAAATCCTTATTTGAAACAAACAATTTCCAAAAATAAAAAATACAAACACACCTCTCTCTCTCTCTCTCAAACAAAGAAAACAAAATTTTCAAAATAGGGGATTAAGTCGATTGTACGATCGGGTTAATCAGCGTTCTAAGATGAATGGACCGTACGGCTCAAGAGTCCTAGAACCCCGAAAATAAAAAAACACAGACCAACCAAACCTTTTTCTCCCAAGAACTACGTAGCCTTTGATTCTCTACCCCGAGATACGTAGGAGCAGATGGGGCCCCACATCTGTCAAGTGCAATAATAAAAAACCCTTTTTTAGCTTTTTTCTAAAATGTTTTAGTTTGCTATCAATAAAAATGCAAAAACAAGTAATTTTATTTTAGTCTTTTCCAAATCATTTTTTTTATTCATAATAAAAGGGAAATAAATATTTTCAAAGTTAATTTTGTTTTGCACAACTAATCATAGGTAACCTTTTTCGAAAGGATGTTGTGGGGTGCTTGTACCTTCTCCACACATAATCGACTCCCGAACCTAAAATCTGGTTTTCAAGACCATTTTCGTTTTAAAGGGATTTTTCAATGTTTTCCCTAATAAATAAATATTGATGGCGACTTCATTGAATTGCACGAGAGACCCTCTCGGATTTTCGGGTGCAACAGTGATCAATCCTAAGTACGTGATTAAATTAATAGAACAATATTAATTGAAATAAAAATAAGAATTCAAACCAGAAATTAGAACATAAAAAGGTCTCTAAGCAAACAAGATTCACCTAAGACCCTAGAAGAGGATTTAGGTATCCATAGGTATCAAGAACAATAAAATAGAAATAAGGTTCATGAATTACAGAGATAAGAATAACCCGGTAAATAGAGAAATTTCTGGTCTAAGTCTTCAATCTCATTTTTCTGCTCCAGAGGTCTCTCACGGCGTCAAGAACGGTACCCAAAACTCCAATCTCTCCCTACTGTGCGTTTTTTACTTTTGGTAATGTGTAGTGCGGCTACTGTTCTCCCTAATTATATACGGCTTATCCCTTTTATATTAGTTTTGGGATTTTTTTATACCCCCACAGTTTAACGATATACCGCCACAAAATATGAAAACACGAAAATACCCTTAAAAATTTTTGTCTCCAACGGATTTACCTGCTGAACAGGTAAATCTGTTTTGAAATAACACAAAGACGGATCTAGATAGATCCGTCAGGGTCTAAAAAATGTCTAACGGATCTACCAACATATAGGTAAATCCGCTTTGTTAAAATTACAAGGCGGATTTATCTATCAGTACGGTACATCCGTCTGTACAAAATGGTGAAGACGGATTTACCTGTTAACAGGGTAAATCCACTTTGAATTTTTCAAAAACGAATTTACCTGTTAACAGGGTAAATCCGTCTTCTATATAAAAAAAATTAAAAAAAACATAAAATACCTCTATAAATAATAAATATGGATAACTAATTACAAAAAAAAGGTACCAAAATAACTACATGAAATGTTAATCTAAACCATCTGAATAATCTTCTAAGTCTATAACGATGGGCGGATCATTGGGTGGGGGCATGACCAGAGCCTGAGCAACCCATAGGGCTAAACGGCCGGTATACGGATCCAACCATGTAATAGATTCATCTGATGCATGTTGCTGCCATTGAGGAGCAACTGAAGGCAGCAGACAATCAAGCAAGAGCGCAGCATGCACCCAATGGTTATGGTTCACGTGAAGAATAGATACGATGTTGCGACTCTTAGACGAAGAATAAGTACCTCTCAAAGGCAAATAAGTAAATGTCTGTCCCAAAGATAATTGAACTAGGGCGACATTATATTTGGTAGATATAATGTAACCCATTTCAGGCAAACTCAGCCTCTTTTCCTTCGGTTGAAAACCGTAGCCCTCAACAAATAGGGACTTCTTAATAACAGCAAGCCTATCAACCCCAAATAATTCAGAATATAGCTCAGAACGGGAGTTTATTTCTTGGATTAAATCTTGTCTAATTAAAGACCAACTATCCTCCCCAAGACCAAGACCAACCACAACTGCTCTGTAGCAACAATTAACATCTGATTCAACATCAATAATATTTACAATAGAAGAGTGGAAGTGAAGAGGAACCCACGGTAATAGCAATTTATAATCCCCTGCTGTGTTAATTTCCTTGAAGCCCGCTTTGAAACTTTAGGAGAAGGAGCCTTTGACTTTGAAGACCGTTGTGAAAAATTAGGAGAAGCCCCCTGTGACTGTGATAACGGCTGTGATGATTTTTTAGAAGTCCCGGATTCTTGAGTAATTTTCATCTTCTCATCCACATGCTCCCAATACGAAGGATCGCGCTTCACATCATAGAACTTTTGTTTTTTATTTTTTGTTGCACCCTTTGTTTTAACTTTAAATGGTGGTGGAACCATTGAAGAAGTGGTAGGGAATAAAAACTCATCAATTTGTTTCTTGAAGACAAATTTTTCCTCCGGTGTCATTCCATTATATCTTGCCCATATCCAATGTTATAAAACTCGGACCGGTGATCGACTCGGTGAAGGTACCGGGTCACTGGGTCAAGGGTTGGACCGAGGGGTCGACAGTTGAACCGCATGACCATGACCCGGTCTCAATTAAAAAATTTCAAAATTTTCAAGACATATAAATTTCATACCTGTAAAACTTAATTGCTAAAATTATACATCATGCCTAAAAAAAGTCTAAAACGGCATTGTTTTTGCGTTTTTGAGGTTTTTTTTAATAAAAATGCAAAACCCGATCCGGTTTTACAAAACCCGTCGGGTCACCGGTTTTCGCAAAACCAACCGGGTCATCGGCTTTCGGCCAAAACCAACTGGGTCAAGCCGGTTCCCGCCGAGTCACTGCATTTTCGATCCATAGCATGGCTCGAACCAGTTCCCGGTTCCCTCGGTCCGACCAGCCGAGTCGAGCCGGTTTTTAAAACACTGCCCATATCTGCTCCATAGAGGACTGACTCTTGCCTATCCACGTGCACCAACTCTTTAATCTTCGCTTTGACATTTTTAGTTACATGCCAAGAACATAGCAAATTTGTAGCCGAAGTAAATACATGAAGAATACCAGACATAAGACCAATATCTCTGTCAGTCAAGAATACTTGAGGTGATAGCCTGTGTACATCAAACAAATATTTCAATTGCTGCAATGCCTAAGTAAAATGAGTACCAAGTTTGTGTGCAATATATGCATAAGCAACCGAGAAAGTTATCTCGGTTGAAGTGACTCCTACAATCTCCAATAGAGGTATATTGTATTTATTGGTTTTGTAAGTCGTGTCAAGAATAAGAACCTTGGGAAACAACCGGAATAATTTAATAGAAGTGGGATGTGCCCACATGATATCGCTAACCACATCTGACTGCTCAACTTTTCTGTTCCAACATAAATAATTCTCGGACTCAATCAATCTCAACAGCTCCTGAGTGTCCATTCTAGGACCCTTCATAGAAGACCTATAGGCGTAACGCTGCCTATATATTGGAGGAAGAGAAGTGACATTGCCCGGAAATTTTTTCTTTAAAGCATTAAGACTATCTTTTGGGGCAACCCTCAATGAAGCGTGCTCATCATTAAACGACTTTTGATCCTTCGTTAACCGACCAAAATTTGTCTACCTGATCGGGGTAGTAAGCAGCTCTTGTGTGTAGACCACACCTAACCTTCACACGCCAACCCCCATCACGAACTGTACAAATAGCTCTCAACTTAAACGAACAATTTCCCTTCTTAGACCCGATGACTCTAGAATCATTACTGAAAACCCCATGCTTCTCGCAACCAAAAATAGCTTTATTCTAAAAGGAACTCAAAAAAATGCATTAAATTGGAGATATCATTGGCTCTCTTAATAATTATCGAAAGGGGTTTCATGTTTCTCGTTTTGCTGTTCTCTTTCTGGATTCGAAAATTTGGTATCTTGAATCTGGTACTCAGAATCTTGAAAAGGGACATGGGTATGATTGACAAGGTATGTGGGCGGCGAGGGAAGGCACGGTGGTTTGTGGGCGGTCAATGCAGGTGGGCGACGAGGGAGAGGGTGGAGCAATGGCTAGAGAGATGGAGGCACGGTGGTTCTGAGAATCCATTTTTATGGGTTTTTTAATTTTTAATTAAAAAATAATTACAAATAACAAGTCAGTAAATAAAATTTCCACGTAAACATAAAAAGAGGCCACATAAGTAGCCCAAACAGTCACTTAGGTGTTTTTGTAACAGTGTTAACAAAAAACGTGAAAAGGGGCAATGGTGTTACGTTTTAAAAGTTAAGGGACCTACGCGTTACCAAAAAACTTAAGGGACCTTTTCGTTACAAATAAATAAGTTAAGGGACTAGGGGAGATATTTTGCCAAACTTGAAATATTACAAAAAAAAGTGTCAAATTTGAAACAACTAATCCGAGTAAATGTAATCAGTTCAGGCAATGAATTTGGGTAAATTCAATTCAAACTGATTTGTGAACACGCCTATTAAAAGTGCGAAAAACCTATAAATTTCTAGAACCAACAGTGTAATTAAAAAAGTATGGGGGACCAAAATCTACAAATTGAGAAAATTAGAGTAACAAAATCGCAAAAATAAAAATCGTCAAATCGAGTAAATCAATTAAACCAAAATTTTATAGATGTAGGGCCGATGGAAGAGTCATGATGAGAGTAAAACCCAGCCTTTGCCAATAGGCTAAAGCCTTAGAGTATGTTTGGATGAGGTAATTTATTAGGGTAGTGTAAGTTAAGAGGGTGGTTCAAATGCTTCAAATCAAATTAACTTGTTTGGCTAATAAATACGGAGAATTTTCAAAATGAATGGAATTTGTGAGGTATTTTAGTAAGGCTAAATTTAGAGAATTTGAAATACCACCTAAAAAAGAAGAATTTGAAATTCCTTTCTTGCCAAAACTTTTTTAAAAAAAGTTGAAATTTTAAAAAATATTTTTTATTGATATATATATATATATATATATATATATATATATTAATATTATATTAATATATGGGTGGTGGCCGGTGGTGGCAACCACGGTGGCGCTCCGGCGGCCGACAGCGACAACTGCGGCGGAGCTCTGGCGGCGCTTCGGCGACAAAGGCGGCCGGTGGTGGTTGCTTATATTATATATTTAATATTTATATTTATATTTTATAATATATATATATATATATATATATATATATATATATATATATTAATAGATATAATAGGCTTTGGCTTATATTACTAAGCCTTTTGGTTAGTAACTATTACTAATTACATTATAGCCATTGGATTATCAAAATTTTAAGAAAATTGAATCTAATGGATAGGATTAAATAGGGGCATTGTTGTCATAGTTATATTTTGTTTTAATTAATTTAAATAATTAAAATAGATCAACCATTAAATGAGGACCTATTTTTTAGGGAAAGTTACAAAACTAAATTAGGATTGTTTCCATGTTTTCTCTTTCTCGTTTCTTATTTTTCTTCCGTTCTTCTTCTTTATTTTTTATCGTTTTTCTTCTTCTTCTTTTTCATCGTTCTTCTTCTTTATTTTTTCCACGCATTCACGCAAGGAAATAGGCCTCAACGGACACCATTGATGCAAAAACGGTTACCGTTGAAACACGCCATTGAAGATGGGACTAAAATCAGTTTTTCACGGTTACTTGCTTGTAAGTCCATTTTTTTCATTGGTATTTTGTCTGTACTCTTAATCACGTCACTGAAAGCACGGTTACACTGTTTATATCAGCATATAACCAGCGTTGTTCACTTATGTGGTTATTATAATATATATCGACTAGTTGCATAGTATTTATGAATTACCAAAGTAATGTAATTAGGTGGTTAGAGCTCTATTACCGAAATTATGTTTTTATGTGGTTAGATTGTACCAACCAATGTACTGTAAGTATGTGGTTAGTGTTATATTTTGATGCCACATTTTGTAGTAACATGTATAACGACCAATTTCATATTTTCTATGAATAACCAAGGTTTTGTAATTAGGTGGTTAGAATTAACTATCCCAAATTGTTAGACTATGTGGCTAGTAATCAACTAGCCGAAGTTATGTTACTCTGTGGTTAGACACGACTAACCAATGTTCTGTACTTATGTGGCAGTTTTTGATTTTGTTGTTGCAATTCAGAGTTGTCAGGGTTAGGATGAAAATCAAATTGTCAGGGTCTCGACCAAAAAAAAGAATAGGGCTCTGTTTGGCGCGTCCCATTCGCTAGCGGATAGCGGATGAAAGTAGCGGGTGAAGAGTGCACGTGTTTGGTAAGCACTAGCATTTAGTGTTTTTCGGGTAGCGTTTAGCGTTTTTTCAAACGTTACTTCAAGTAGCATTTTTTGAAACGCCAGTGGATAGCGGATAGCATCTCACTTTTTTTGGCATTTTACCCTTTTTATTTTTCTTAAATTGCTTCTCTATCCTTATTAAATAAATGTAATCATGAATTAAATAGATATGTCCTTTTATAACATTTTACATTTATCAGCTAGTTCAACAGCTAGTTTTACCAAACACATAATTTGTTATTAGCTAGCTTATCTGCTATCCGCCCATCCGCTATCCGCTACTTTTTACCAAACAGAGCCTAGATTTTTTAATTTAAAGATAAATTCTAAAAAAAATATTAAAAAATGAAGAATTTTAATTACTCTATCTAAATAAAAAAATTTAAGAATGAAGAATTTTGTTTATCCCATCCAAACAAATAATTTTAAAGATGAAAGAATTTCAATTGATAAATTTGAATTGCTTAGAATTTGCAATTCTCTAGAATTTTTAAATGCTCCATCCAAACGCACTCTCAGATATGCAAAATTCAACAAAACAAAGCCTAAAATAAGCACGCCATTGTTGTTTCTTGGGTTCTAGTCCAAAATTTGTGACTGAAAACAAGGGAATATAGGCGTGCCAAATTGTTTAGGGTTTTTTTTTTGTACTCCCACAGTTTTCCCATCTACCCCCACATAAATTTTTTTGACGAAAATGCCCCTAATAAAGTTGACCTTGATCGTATATACCTTACCATAGGTATATACGACTTTAATAAAATCAAAGCCGTATATACCATAATTTTAATTAAATACGACGTGTGATAAAACTATAAGTCGTATATACGTGGTGGTTATGTATTTACGCTTTGTTAATCAACAAATCGTATATATGGGTATATACGACTTGTTATTTATCAAGTCGTATATACCCTACACTTTGGAATATACGATTTGTATTGATTTTTTTTTTATTACTTTTTTCATAATAAAATTTGTATTAATTTTAACGGTTAGGATGAGACTTCGAACAATGATCAACGGTGCAGATATGGACAAATAATAATAGTTACAAAAAAGTGGTAAAATAATACATACAAGAAATATACAGTGTCAATGTAGGCCGGCTAAATCGTCCCAATCATCGGATAAGTCTACACATGTGGGCGCATCGGTCAGAATCACCGGAGGAGCTGTAGTCTGCCATAGGTCAAAACTACCGGTATACGGATCCAACCATGAAGTAGAATCCTCTGATCGATTATGGGACCACATCGGAATAATGGGGGGCAACGGAGAGACAGACGACATCGAAATATGCATCCAATGTGAATCCCAAATGTTTAGAATATATATGAGTTTATACTTCGAAGAAGAATAGGCACCTCTCAAAGGCAAATAAGTATAACTCATATTCATAGACAATTGAACAAGGGCGACATTATACTTTGTTGCAATAAAGAAACCCATCTCTGGCAAAGTCAACCACTTATCCTGCATCTGAAATCCGTGGTATTCAATAGTCAATGCTTTTCGAAGTTCTGCAAGTCGGTCCTTCCCAAACATGTAACTATACAGTGCATCCCTTTCCTTTGTCTCGTTGATTAAATCTCGCCTAATTATAGGCCAACTATCCTCACCCAAATTGAGACCAATCCCAATCACTCGAAACCCACAATTGCCATCATCCCTAACATCAACAATATTTTCCACATAAGACCACAAATGATGAGGAACATGCGGAACATAAGACCCACAATTGCCATCATCCCAATCGCTTGAGATGTTTTTTTTGGAAGAACTCAACTGTGATGATTTTTTGATAGAAGTCCCAGATTCTTGAGTGAGTTTCACCTTCTCATCTACATGCTCCCACCCAGATAAATCTCTTTTCACATCATACAATTTCTGTTTCTTCTTCTTTGGTGCACCTTTTGTTTTGACTTTGAATGGTGGTGGAACCATTGAAGAAGTGGTAGGGAATGCAAGCTCATTTAGTTGTTTCTTCAAAACAAATTTCTCATCCTCTGTAATCCGATTAAATCTGGCCCATATCATCTCCATTTGATAAGAAATATCACATCCATCGGATTTTTGTTGGGAGGATTTTTCATCTAAAGAATCCAAACTCAGTTGTTTCCAATGATCATCCACAACATCCAATGGAATAGAAGAACCGGAGATATGATAGACACCTACACACAGGCACATGGAAGAAGATGTGTCCTCCTAATAATGCATCCACATCGGCCTCTGTCATGACCAACCCCAGAAGTCGATTTTTCAATCTCTTTCACCATATAATCTAGAGCATTTAAAGACACAAGCCCGCAAAGCTTTTTAAACAAAGGAATATTCGAAGCCACTTCAATGCGGTTTATGCTTTTTTGAAAAGAGGCGATGACTTTATCAAAGTGAAGTGTAAGCATATCATGAATAGATTTAAAACACTTTGACAAGTCACCTCCAGAAGTCTTCAGATGTCTCTTCAAAGTCCAATGAGCTGACTCGGCTTTTAAAGAATAACAATGAAGACGAAAAAAAAAATTAAACAACGATAAAAATACTAAACACGTGTCAAAAAAATTTAAACAACGATAAAAATACTAAACACGTGTCAAAAAAATTTAAACTACGATAAAAATACTAAACACGTGTGAAAAAATTTAAACTACGATAAAAATACTAAACACGTGTCAAAAAAATTTAAACTACGATAAAAATACTAAACACGTGTCAAAAAAATTTAAACTACGATAAAAATACTAAATGCCAAAATACCTGTTGGTGGTCTGATTACCGAAGTGTGAGATATGGTTAGTCCAAGCCAAGATAAATCTCTCCTTATGCGGTTTCAACCATGTGTCGTGCACATATTTAATAAGAGTGAGAATATCGGCGCAAGAGTCCTCAAAAATCTTCAACTGAGCTAAGTACACAGACTCGTCAGCTGAATCAATAATATTGTGCCAAAGAGATATGACGTCCTTTTGCCTATCAACTTGCACCAACTCTTTAATTTTTGCTTTCACATTCTTTGTCACGTGCCAATAACACAATAAATTAGTAGCAGAAGGAAAGATAGCATGAATACCAGCCATACAGCCAAGATCTCTGTCAGTCAGAAAAACCTCCTGTTGAATCCCATGCAAGTCAAATAAATCTTTAAGTTGCTGCAATACTCAAGAGAAATGAATACCAAGTTCATGAGCAATATAGGCAAACCCAACCGAGAAAGATAACTCCGTACTAGTCACTCCCACAATCTCCAATAGAGGTAGATTGTATTTGTTGGTTTTGTACGTAGTGTCGAGAATAAGAACTTTGGGAAACAACCGGAATAACTTGATAGAAGTGGGATGAGCCCACATAATGTCACTGACCACATCAGAATCCTCCACCTTCCTGCTCCAACATAAATAATTATGTGACTCAATCAATCTCAACAACTCCTGAATGTCCGTTCTAGGACCCCTCCGAGAAGACCGATGCTTGTGGCACTGCCTATATATTTGAGGGAGAGAAGTGACATTGTCCGGATAATGACTCCTCAAAGCAATAAGGCAATCCTTCGGGGCAACATCCAAATCAGCATGCTCATTAACCATAGCCTTCTGCAACTTGGTCAAACGATCAAAAGCTATGCACCCAACCGAGGTAGTAAGTAATGGATGGGTGTGTCGACCACACATAACTTTCACGCACCAACCCCTATGACGTAGTGTAGAAGTAGCTCTCAAAGTAAACGAACAACTTCTTCTTTTAGAACCGAAGACTCTAGAATCATTAGTAAACCTCCCCTGCTTCTCACAACTGAAAATGATATTATCTCTAGTCCCCCTTTTACCAGCTTTATCAGATCTAATTTTGATAACAACAACACCAATGCATCTCCCAACCGGTATAGCCCACTCCTCCACATCTTCGTGTGTAGAAAATATCTACAAAATACAAAAATGTTACGCGCTTAATTAATTAAATATTTATCAAACTTGATTAAAAAAATTAGACCGAAAAATATACCCTATCCGTCCTGAATGGCTCTGTAGTATCGATGTCGAAAGGAACCAACTGTGACTCTGCAGCAGGCGCTCCAATATCTGTTTCAAAAATAGAAATAAAAATTAAACATAAATTAAATAAAAAAATTAAAATAACAAATCGTATATACCTGTACAAATGGGTATATACGACTAGTATATAAAAAAATCATATGTATCCTCACAAGAGGTATATACGATTTACATTAAATACAAATCGTATATACTGTACCCAGGATATATACGATTACACCCCAGCCGTATATATAGGTATATACGTTTTGACATTTTCGCAATTAATAAGGTTTGAAAAAGTCAAATCATATATATATTTCCGGTACGTATATACGACTTGACATTTAACGCGTATTAATTAGTTAATAAATACAAGTCGTATTTACCTTCTATTAGGTAAATACGATTTCAGATTTTCTGAGCCCCACACGAGTGAGAATCTTGTCAAAGTCAATTTTTGTCAATTATATCAAAAGCATTTTTGTCAATTACAAAATGTGTGAGGGTAGATGGGAAGGGTGTGAGAGTATAAAAAAAAAACCAATTGTTTAATGACCACGGGTGACCCATTATTCATGTGTAGTGCAATTTGTCTGTAAGGGTCCATTTTAAATTGTGACTTTATGTGACCTTTGTCTTTTTTATTTTTCTTCTCACAGGATTGGAAAAATAGACATGTTCCCCAAAATTTGGATTTATCCTACTGCCACAGTGCTACGCTAAATCGGTAAATCACTAATTACACATGAAACAAGAAAGAAAAGATAATATATATATATATATATATATATATATATATTATTAAACACTAATAATTTTGTTTGGTGATGGGATATAAAGCTGGTATAAAAGTGTCAAACATTGTATGGTGTGGATTGGAGTTTTCGTCAAAAGTTAAAACCATTTCATTTCACATCCTTGTCCTGTTTTCATTATTACACAAGAGGAGCTTGAATTCAAATGAATTGATATGGTTGGTTTTTTTTTTAGCCTTTTCTTGTGGGCCATGGTTCTGTTATGGTCAAGGCTAGACAGCCAGAGTGATTAGTGAAGCGATCTCCATAACAAGAGAAAGATGCCAATGCCATGCAATGGTCCCCCCCTACCCTCTCCATAACAAACACAAAATAGCTCTGTTTTTTTCTTGAGGTGAAAATGACTGAGCAATGAGCCAGTTACCGATAATAAATAACAATTGTATTAGTATCTCAGTAGTTCTATATTGTAATAATGAAATGACACAGCAATCCTTCACTACTGGGATCTGCAGGCATGATGAAGAAATCCAGAACATACAGGAGTAATAATTGTATACTGCAAATTAATGAATATAATTCAGTTATAAATACTCCCTCAGTCTCAATTTAAGTGTTCTCTTTGCCATTTTATTTTGTCTCAAATTATTTGTCCCTTTAGAATCTCAATGCAATATTTATTAGTATTTTTTCTAACAATACCCTAACTTTATTTGTATTTCCAAGGTTTCCATTCCTCTCTCCTCATAATAACATAGGAGTATGTTAGTTCTACCATACTCTTTGAGCATAAAAAGTAGCATATCCAATCATTTTTTTAATATCCGCGCATAACCTTAAACGACAGTTAAATTGAGACGGATGGAGTACTGAATGTCCTTTTTATTGCAACTTTATGTAACATTTTTTTTAATGATGTGTAACAACTTCATAATTAGGAACGTCGTTGTGATTATCAAATCATCTTAAAATGGTGGAGAAAATGTTAGTTTCTATCGTAAACCTTCTTCTTACACTCATTTGATATTTTTTAGCTCGTCAACTGAACTACTTACTTGGAATAACAACACATATGTTGATAGTACTAAAGGGTAGAAAAGGTAAGAAGTTAGTATGTAACGCCTTTTGTAATTTTGATTTCAATCTCAATTAATTAAGATAAGATGGATGAATCAAATCTGAAGTTTAGGAGGGATAAGAAGATGCCTTCCCACTGAATGAATCACAATCATTCCGATCCGGTCATGTACAACAATGACATCATTAGAACAATGGAGGTTTCGAATCCAAGATATGCCCTGTTCACCCACTTTTCCTACCAGATAATTCTCCTTGTTAGTACCATGATACTATCCATATTAGATTAGATTAATCATTAAAGAGATGGAGCCTCTTCTACTTTTTCAACATTCTTGACTAGATGTTTGAAAATAATACATCCTGAGATTCTCCAAAACCACTTTCGATTATACGTAGCTTTAAGATCAGTGCAACTAATGTTTGGCGTGTTGAACTTGTCACTCGGCTATGGGCATATACATCTTTTAATCTTTTGAAAGCACAACATATTTGGTCACAATCAAATGACCTGCTTGAAACAACAAAAATTTTAAGAGTTGATATCTAATTAAAAACTCTAAATTTATTGATCTAAACTAGTCAAAGACACAAAAATATAAATATATATCTTCACTAAAATCTTCCTCCTCAATGTTGATGGGAATACTTATGGCACAACACCGAAGTTATATGCAAATCTCCATTTGTTGTCCAGATTCCTTTGTTCGTATTTTTTCTATACCTTGAAATCGTACCGGCGGATCTGAGACTGCAGTTGGTAGGTCTCTCATCGTCCAAGTTGACATCCTAGTGATCCCGGGTTAGGTACCGATGCCACTCTGACGCTCAAGTCAGTATTGAAAATTGTAGAGTGTAGTAGTGAATGAGAGTGTAGATTTTTTAGCTAAACCGGCCCATTTATGACTATCAAGACTCAACGACTCAGATTCATCCAATCAATCCAGTTGGCAATAGTACTCCCTCCTTAACGAATTATAATCAAATGAGATTAACTAGAAAACAATAATCGATTACTTTTTGCTTATAATTCAATCAAGATGAAGTATTACTGGAAAAAAAATCATATAAGGTTATTAATGGATTGACTAAGTAAGAAGAAATTTTAGGGAATATTGAACGTAACATGGATGCTTCCCCGCCTGCGTTCTCTACTAGGTTTTCTCCCTTTGAGCGATGACGACAACGACTCTTTTTCTCCATCAATGGAGGCCACCTCTCCATCATCTATGAAGGTTTTTCTTTTCCTAGTCATCTAAGTTAATGACCACGTCTACCGGCCTTGTGGTCGAATTTGACCAACTCAAGACAATTCCTAGTCGACCAGAGCATGCAATTGCCAAATATATGATCCCTTATTTGATAGATTCAAAGATGATGGCTTTTGCATCTTGTTTGGCCTCTAACCATGCGTGAAATTGTTTAGTCCATAGCATAGATGATTGAATATGTGTAGTTTTATTATGATCTAACCTTCATTTGTGTAATGAAACAGCCAATGATTTAGATACTCTGACTAGTAGGATCAACTCCATATAAATAATGTGGATGGAAAATACCCCCAACTCTGTTGTAATGTTCTAGTTTCCATTTATTAAATGAGCAAATTTGCTTTTAAAAAAAGAAGGAATTTTAGGGATCCTTCCATGTTTCAGATTGTTTAATTAATTGTTATTTTTCAGTTTATCGAGAGTCAAGATAAGATTTCCTGGATATTTAACTTGGTTGCACATGGAACAAGAAAAACTTGGGGTTTGATTTGAATAAAATGGGTTAGCCCGAAGCCTTTCTTCTTTCCCTTAAAACACGTAGTATCCTATTCTAGGAGTGTTTCCAGTGTCTTGAAGGCTATGCCTTTTGTCTGCTTTTCATATTTGGAACCTCACCACCTCATAGTGTGTTCGTATATGAGTCTGTGACTGTCCCTCTAAATCTCTGAAAATATGTTTAATGGTCCCTCCCGTCTTAATTATTTGCCTGCCCATTTTCTTAAAGCTACGAGTACAAACAAATTAGTATAGTACTTGTGTATCTTGAGCGACAGAAACATGCGTCCAATGAACTTCTATAACTAGTGTTTTTCTTTTTTGATTAACAATTAGTTTTTTCTTATATATACCATTGTTCTTTGATTGGAACACTTCACTGTCACTAATACCAGTATAACTATAACCTAGCTATCTGGTTTAAGGGTGAATTTGAAAGGTATGAAAGGTTTGAAGAGTAAGAGAGTAATTCGTAAAATGCAAAATACGTTTTCGTTTTCCTAAGTTGTTTATCCAAAGTGGATGGTAATACACACCCACCAACACATTTGTAATAAAAAAAACAAATAGTACTTAACTATTTTCATTTCTTGAAATTAAAGATTCTGAAACTGATATATAAAACAATTGGTAAGAAATTTTTTAATATTGCAATGTGGTTTTGTAGATCATCTCGACAAAGCATTTAATAGAAACCGACACGTGGTAAAAGCTCTAGTAAATATAGAATTGTGGAAGTAGGAAAAGTTATGGCCTAACTTGCAATATTGGAAAATCTTGTTTAAATATTAAATGTAACAAAAACGGATTTACCTAATGAAAGATAAATATGTTTTTTGGTTTTTTTCCCAAAATAGATTTAGCTAATTAAAAGATAAATCTGTTTTTGAAAAAAACCAAAAACAGATTTATCTTTTATTAGGTAAAGCCGAACAAATTTTAATTATTGGGATATTTTCGAGTTTTACAAAATTTGTGGGGTAAATGGGATGGGGTGGGGTATAAAAAAACACGAAAATAAAATTGAGGTAGCTAAATATACGATATACTTAAAATTTATTTATTTTTGCTAGCCAAAGCTACCGGACTACAACACAACCCCCCGCCACTGGTTGTAGGCCCTCGATATACCTACTCCAGAAAAAGGAAAAACAAAGCACCGCACTTGCACCTAGTAAATTTATTCCTTTTTTTTTGACAATTAAATTTATTCCTATATCATATCATGCGCATCAATTATTGAACTGAACTGTTTATGCACGATCAAACTGTCAGAGCCTGTCTCAGGCTTCCTTGGAGATCCTTAACTGTCACGCAGTTTTCCTTGTTCATCTGCAAGATAATTATCAAGATCTTGATTTAGCAATAAAATTAATTAATCAATCTGAAATTATAGTAATATTAATTTTCTAATAGCTACCTAGTTAGCTAGTTATCTGTATAGTTTTAAGATATACTAGTATATATTCTTTGAAACACCATGAATAATTTACCTGAGCAGCAACAGTTACATCGACAATATTGTTTCCAAAGGGCAGGAAGCTGCTACTATGGACAGTGAGATTATGATTTTCTATTTCACCGAGTACTGTAACCACACGGCGACTATGTTTATCGCATTGAATCTTGATGAGTACGTCTTTGCCACAAACTTTTACTTCGATTTCTGGTAGTGACTTGCTACCGCAGTTGCTGCAACAGGACGATTTATTATCATCATTCTTCACTCCTTCTACTTTCTTGACCACTTGATCCTCCAGTACCTGCACACGCTCTTGTAGCTTTTTCATATACTTTATAGTATCTGCCAATATAGAAGCCTTGTCCATCTGCACACGATGCAATGCAATATATATATATATATATATATATATATATATAACCATATAATATAAATTATTAAGCTCAATTTTTGCATCTTCGATTATCAACTACAAGTTACATATATACCTTCTTGAGGCCAGGAACGATGGAAGAAAGAGCAATGAAACTTAGGGCGAGTTTTTCCCTTCGTTTTCTTTCGGCTATTACGTGGTCTCTACCTCGGACTGTGTTCCTGAAAACCTGATTTTTTCGGTTCTCATAATTTAAGACAATCTTCTCCTCTTCCTCCTCAATATTAATATTGCACCCCTTCTGAAAAGAAATGATTTTTCTGGATGATGATGGAGGGTTACTAACAGGACTAGTTTGAAGAGGGAAACGATTTGGCTTGCTTTGGTAGTTGATATAGAAATCACTCTCTGAGGGCGCAGATTTGAAAGAGTACTGCGCCTCCATGTCGAAATTGTCAAGTAGGCATTTAAAGGAGGAATCCATTATAGTAGTAGTATTAGTAGTAGGGTTGTCAAAGAAGATATCATCATCCATTTCCTGTTCAAGTAGTAATTAAGATTATCAGTAATTAAGCTTATATATCTTCACTAGTTAGGGCCCGTTTGGATAAATAGCTTAATTAACTTCTGGCATAAAGGCTTATCGTATAAGTGTTTATTCATAAGCTGTTTATATAATAAACAATAAAATAATGTTAAAACTATTTTTCTATAAGCTGTTTTCATAAGCTATCTCGAGGAGCTTATGAAAATTAGCTGAAAATAGCTTATGAAGTCAAAAGCTGCTGTTTTCACAAGCTCACCCAAACAGTTTCATAAGTGCTTATAACAATAAATAAGCCCAAATAAGTCGATCCAAATGAGCCCTCAGTTAATTTGCTTAACAGCTTGTGAATTCTCGCTATGTATGCTTACAAGTTCAGCCGTGGAGGCAATTTCCATCGTCTTCACTACTTTCCTTTGGTATGATGGGTAACTAAAAAAGAGTCAAATTAAAAGAATCAAAATCTAAGAATTTAAGAATAAAAATAATGCAGTAGCTTCTTGCTGAAAGCATAAATAACATATATAAAGAGAAAACTAGAGTGAAGTTGTTCACTATAGTAGGCATGTGAAAATCATTCATTAATCAATCATCCGTTCAACCTAGGGCTGTCAATGAACCGAACCAACTCGAACATAGTTCGAAACTCGACTCGATAAATAGCTCGTTGAACTTGGTTCATGAACCAAATAAGCCGAACTTGAGCTAAAAGTTGAGCTCGTTAAATAAATGAGCTGAACTTGAGCTAAGTATAGTCTAACTCGTTTGGTTAATGAACCAGTTCAGTATATATATATACACACACACATACATACTTAATGTTTTTGAAAACAAGGGAATCAAAACATGAGAATAGTTTTGAAACTCTTAGACATTATAAAGGTGTTATACTTAATGGGTTTTACTAACTTTCAACCATAAGAATAGAATTGAAAGTTAGTTCAAAACACGCTCTTGTACTCTGAAAGGAGACATTAGTTATATTTGTTGCCATGTCTTTGAAATACATTACTCTTTAATTTGGGGAATGGTCTAAAGAATTATTTTGGTTCCTGATTGTTGTGATGAAACTATAACTCGAGATTGTTTTTATTTATGAGTTTTAAATCAAGCAATCACTTCTTCTACAAATTAATTATTCCTTTTAGCTAATCACCACTGAAAAAGAATTTGGTAATCACAAAAGTCTCTGTGGGATCGATATTTTTTATTACGCGATAGAACCATGCACTTGCGGCCTATCAAATGCCATGGCATGCCGGGTACGTGCAACTACAGACTTGAGTCTATCCTCCAGAGTCAATGGAACAATCTCCTCATCTGGTACATGTGCTTCCTCCGGAGGCGCATTGAGGGCGGGAATCGACATCTGTAAGTACCATGGGAGGTAGCTGTCATCGCACTCACCCAAATGTGTGGCCTGTCATGCAGATCTGACCAAATGGGACACCGGGCTCTAGTACCACAACCATCTCTCCACAATAACCCTAGAAGATGGATGTAACGCACCAACGGGAAGGGGCTCAGCAGGGATGGTCTGGCGGTATCAAACCTGCCATAAGACCCTGTTCGACATGTATGGCACAGTGATATCATCCCATAGCAGATAACCTATGAAAAGCGATATGGAATGAAATCGCTAGTGCTGCCTGTGGTCATCCCAAGGCCTCCATACGACGTTCGTGGGTTGTAAGGCATCCAGTTGACCCAGAAAATCAACAAGCTTCACAACGTCATTCTTTTTATTTTTCCATCTGCAGCAACGTGGACGTGCAGAAGAACCAAAGTCTCTGTGATCGCCGATGGTAGGAAAATACTCAAAAATCCAGCACTGAGATAATAATATGAATAAATAAATAAATAAATAAATAAATAATTTATTATACAAACAAAAAAGTAAATATTCAAAAAGTAATTAATTATTGGTAAAAAAGTAATTAATTATTACCTGGAGTAATAAAGCGTATTCTCCACACTGACTTGTCTTCAAGAAGCAAGCATCATTCAGCTGCTCGTATAAAATGGCCAAAGCAGCTGGACCCCACACCCATTGGCCACCCTCCTCAAATGTCTCAATCAACGTGATCCACTTGACCGACACCTGTGTATGATTTTTGTCAGCAAAGATGGTGTATCCCAATAAGAGCAACAGATAGCACCGTGCAGCGTGATCAAAATACCCCAGCTCTAAGTTACCTCTATAGACCTCCTCCAAAAAGCTGAACCTGAAGTATGGTCCCCTGGTGGCCCGACACTCTTTGATACAATCAACCTCTTGTAAACCCAGCAAGTGAACCCCAACATAATTTGCCATCTCACGAGTAAATCCATCGCTAGGCACCCTAAAAGTGTCATTCAACGACAAATGGAGCAAGTTGGACACGTCGTCTAACGTGACAGTCATCTCTCCGAAAGGAAGGTGGAATGAGTTGGTCTCTGAATGCCACCTTTCCACAAATGCTGAGATCAGCTCGTGATTGATGACCTGCAAAGGCGTCGAATCAAGTTCCAATAGACGAGCTTGTACTAACCATCTCTCCACATGTGGGTGGTGCTATGCAGGTCGAAACTTAAATATATTTTGACCATGGGCTACAACCTTAATTTTACCACAGTCTTGTATAAAATTAAATTATATTAATAAAAATATTTAAAAAACAATAAAAAATTAAATTAATTATTAAAACTATTACCTGTCCAATACGAAGCCTCGACACCACATGGGTAGGAAGCCGATGCAACAAAGCTTGGTCTCTAGGACCCTGACCTAGCCCCTGGTGCACCTGCTAAGGAGCGACCTGCTCAAGAACCTCATCAGACTGCTGCGGAGCTGCAGCTTCCATAAAGTTGTCCTGATCAATAGCACCAGCGTGATCAACATTAGCCCCACCAACGTCCCGATCACGGACACACTTGTTATGCTCAGAAGTGTGACTGACTATCCTGATTCTGGTAATCCTCCTGGTGCGGGTACTAGGAGCAGAAGCGTGATCTGCATCTTTGCCAGCTAACTGTAACGACTCGCCTCGTTCAAACCGTCCTGAATCACTTTCGCTCTCCACTGCAAAAAATAAAAAAATAAAATTAAAAACGATTTAAAAAAGTTGGAAACAACTCTTTTTAGGATGATTCTGGAAAACTGTTTATGCGAGCTTTCTGAAAACACCTCAAAGGACGTATTTTTAGAAGTCAAAAATGACTTTCGAAAATACGTCTTTTGAGGTGTTTCCGGATTGTTCACAAAAACAGATTTCTACAATCATACTAAAAAGAAGTGTTTCTGAAAATTTCTTCAAGAAGGGTTTCTGAAAATTTGGAAGAAATAGGTTCCAGAAATATGTAAAATAAAGGTATTTTTTAAAATATTTGAAAATGGGATGATGATTTTTGTTTTTTTATTGTGAGTAAGGGTATTTTGGCTAGCTTGCGTGGGGGGTGGGTGGGGTGGTGGTGGTTTAAAAAAAAGGCTAAAATCTATAGTGGGCTATTTTAAATTATTGCACAATTACTAATAACTTGTGTCTTGTCAAACAGTATACTTAATTTGTCGGCACATACTAGTGCGATGTTTTCGATAGGGTGCTATGAATCAAGACGGTTGAAATCGATACAGCACATGTTCAACGTGATTGGATTGAACTAGATCGGAACAAATAGTACTCACTCCGTCTCAATTTAAATGTCTTTTTTACTACTTTTTTTGTTTTAAATTATTTGTCACTTTAGAATACCCTGTTAATACAATATTTATTACTTTTTTTCCAGCAATACCCTAACTTTACTTGTATTCCCAAGGTTTTTATTCCATAATCCTCATAATCATTTTCTTAATATCCGCACGTAACCTTAAATGACAGTTAAATTGAGACGGAGGGAGTATTAGTATAATAAAGCTTTATCACACAGACCAATGAATAACATTAAAATCAGAATTTTTTATTTAATAAAGCTAAAAGTTTAATATCTTTTCAAAATTATCTTTTTCATTAATGATGAGTTATACTCTTAATTAATAACATCACATTTAATTACACCACTTAAATAAGTGTAAAGTTGTGGTTGATTATTTAGACTCTATTTGGTAAAATGTAGTGGATAGCAAATGAGCTACCAAATACGTGTACTTATCATCCGCTAATCAAATTCGCTATCCACTAGCGCACGAGACTTGCCAAACAAAACCTACTACATCTTAAAAATACAAGTATTTCTCTAAAGAAATAAAAACTCCCTAATTAGTTCTTGAACATACTCGCTTTCTCTACTCTACTTATTTCGTAAAGTTTATAGAATAATAAGTAATCTTTAAAGATTGTGAAATTTTTGGTAAATTTTTTTTTTTGAATTTTTTTAATTAATTTGTCTCTAAAGTTTTAATAGACTAGTACTCCTACCTTTGCCTTGCACGGGGAATAATCTCTTCAAAATTTTTAAAAACAATAAATTTATATGTTTTGTTGTATTCTTGGGTGTGACAAAAACTTTGTTGGGAGGGGAGAACCACAAGGGCCGACAAAGTCGGAAACTCGTAAACAGTCAGGTTCTCAAACGTAGATTAGTTACCAACAAAATCGGTGGAAATTACGCATCAATGACATGGTAACCAAAAATATTACTACTAATATATATATATATATATATATATATAATTGATAATATGTATCGAATTTTGATGTTTCTAAGTACTCAGTTATATCCCGTCAAAAAATAGTACTCAATTATATATAATTATTGCTCGATACGTAATTGTAATGATTTATTGGTGGTTTGATTTAAAATTGTATATTTGGTTACTATAGTTGCAATTTTTAGTAATATGAATTTAATTTATTGACTTTTTTTCAAATATATACACAAGTATCTTACTCAATGATTACTTCCATTATTTTCTTCGCAATGAAATGTAAATTTAATCTGTTTTTTAATGTACATTTATTATATATATATATTATTTATATTTGATATATTTTTATATTATTCAAAAGAATATACTCCCTCCGTTCCTGATCTTTGGTACTTTTGGCCTTTTATTTTTGTTCCAAAACAATGGTACTTTTAAAAACCCAATGTACAATTCACCTAATTTTTCCTAATATACCCTCTATATTTATTTATCATTTTAGAGTTCCAACGCATGAATTGTCCCAAGACTATTTTACTTTAACTTCAATTATCCCAATACAACTACAAGTGGGGCATTTTAGTACTTAAACAACACAAATTAATTGTACCTTAATATGTGTGTAACAAGCCAAAAGTACCAAAGATTAGGAACAGAGGGAGAATATTTTATTATTGTTTGAATATTAAATAAATAAATATATATATATATATATATATATTTAATATTCAAAAAAATAGACATGTTCATCCAAAAAAATTGGATTTATCCTCCTCCTATATTATTTGATTGATTGGGTCAGCTTTGACGGGCACAATAGTACACTAGCGGAAGTTAAAGACTTAAAGGTACACTAATTACATATAATGAAACACATGGGCGGAAGTTAAAGAATCAACTAGTATTGATTACCCAAAAATAATATATATATATATATTTAACTACCTCAATTTACCCGTAAGGAGTAAGGACCCCCTCCCCCCACACCATCGGGGGAAGTACACTGGCCTAAGGGTAGAGGTGTTCGCGGGTCGGTTTGGATTGGATTTGACCAAATCTGTTGCCCGAACAAATTATAATTAGTCAGTTTGGGTTGGTTCGAATTTTATATTTTTTTGTCCAAAATTTGAATCAAACCAATCAGATATTTGACAGATTGGTTTGGATTGGGCTCACGGGTCATTCACTAAAGTATTAATTTTCTAAAATATAAAAAAACACTTTTTTTGTAATATTCAAACACTTTTAATTAGCTTAAAAAGTTATAGAATTTAAAAATTATATCAAATCAAACTCAAATCCACTAATAGTCTTCCCATTAATGATATTAAAGTTTTGCAACTTAATCATAAATTATTAAAGTAAAAAGTGTAAGGAAATAAAATCTTGTACCTCTAAAATTACAAATCTAGTATGATCTAGTATGGGTTGGTTCGGGTTCACGGTTTTTTATTTTAAAATCCGTTGCCCGAACCAAACAACTATGAGTTGGTTTGGGTTTATTCAATACACGAAAAATATCTGAACCGAACATATCGGTTTGGATTGTGGATTGGTTTAGATTTACTTAAGGGTCCATTTCACAATTTTAATTTTTGTAAATTGCGATTTTGTGTGACCTGTCTTTTTTATTTTTTTCCTGTTCTTCTCATAGGATGGGGAAAAAAATAGAAATGTTCACCGAAAGTTGGATTTATCCTCCACCTATATTATTTGATTTATTGGGTCAGTTTTATCAGCCACAATAGTACACTAATTACATACTATGAAACACATGGGCGCCAGCTAAAGAATCGGGTAGTATTGACTAACCAAAAATAATGTATGCATTTAGATAAGTTAGCATATTTTAATAATATATTTAGCTAACACAAGGACCAAAATGGCTAAATTAGTGTAGCAAAGTCGCCAAACATAAAATAGAATGACCAAACTCATCAATCGAAGAAAGTTGAAGGACAAAAAAAGGAAGTAGACTCTTTTATTTGTTGCCCCCTCGTCAATTTTATGCTAGCTCTATCCTAAACAAGAAAGAAAAGATAATAATAGATAGGGTTAAATATGTTTTAGGTCCTTATAAATTTCAGTTTTTTGGTTTTAGTACCTAGAAAAATTTCACCTGATCTCCAAGTTATATTTTTTCATCAGTTTTAATCTCACATTAAATTAATTATGGATAATGCTAAACCTAGTGAAAATGGTGCTCGTGAATTTTCACGAATGCCTATTTTAAGGTAGAAGCAAGTGATTTCACCTCACTTTGCTTTGTTAGGTTTCTAATTATTATTTCCTTCCGCTTTTGCAACGGTTGCTGAAGAACTCTATGGCAAGAACAAACACTATTGCGCCATTGATGTTGGGTTAGCTTTGACTTTTCAAACTAACGGTGAAAGTGAGAATGGGATTTCGTTTTCCAGCAACGAATTTTTTTGCATAAGAAAGGTAAGATCTCCGCCATAGTAAGGACAAGTGGGTCGTTGGGTAGCAGTATTCTTACTTTAGAAAAGATTTTTGATGAAATTATGCTCAGATGCCTTAATTCATGAATATTGCGAAGAAATTCCCTCGCGAGAAGTAACAGTACTCATTAATTATTAAAGAGATGAAGAATCTCTTCTACTTTTTCAACATTCTTGACTTGAATGTTTGGATCCGTGGTGAGATTCTCCAAGACCACGTTCTATTGTCTTTTAACTAGTGATGACAAAACGGGCAACCCGCCCTGCATTGCATTTTGCCCGCATAAAATGGGGTGGAGCGGGCTGGTCCGCAAACTAGTCACGGGTTCAAAATTCTAGCCTGCCCTGTAAAAGTGATTGGTTGGCGGACAGCGGGCTGGCCCGTTAATTTTATTTTTTTTTGCAGTTTTTTCAACAGATTTTTTTACCTTTTTTTACATTTTAATTAGTTTTTTCACCTATTTTTTAAAACAGTTTTCAACAATATTTCTTAATTTTTTTTTGCAGATATTCACAAATAAAAGTATAAAACCATCAACAATTGGAATACAAGATTAACTATAAAGTAACTAAAACCATGAAGCTTATCAGAAAAAAAAAAAACTATCAAGAAATTTCACCTAAACCATCAACCATATTTCAAGTATTAACCTTCAAGTAACCAAAATAAGTCTTTTGATTGCTTGGTGACTAGGATTAACCATCAAGCAACCAAAATAAGTATTTTTAAGAACAAAAAAATCCATAATAAGTACAACCCCAAAGTCTAGAGATTCAAGTTACATAACATTGTCTAACAAAACAAGAGTGAAACATCTAAATTCTAATCTTCAAGGTCAATAATATTTGATGTCACTCTTAGAACATTTCTATTGTTGAGAAGTGAAAAGTGAAACCTAAAAACCTAATGTTATTGTTACTTAATTGGGCAAAAGTAGTTGCTTGGGGTGGGCGAGATTTTATTTTATTTTAATAAAATGGACTGACGCTATTGGTCTTATTCTGATGTCTGTTTTATTTTTTTTTCCAGAAAAAAGCGAGCTTGCGGGCCAACCCGTCCCGTTCTTGTCTTTAGCCTGCAGTTTTTCTCCTTTTGGCGGGGCGGGCTTAGCGAGTCAACTGTCCCAATATCCCAATCCAACCCACCTTTTCTGGCGGGTTGGCCCGACGGGACAAGCCCGTTTTGTCATCCCTACTTTTAATGTAGATGCTATAACATGTTTTAGGATCACCTCTCATCTATTAAAACACACTCCAGTTCCATATACTTCAGATGCTTCAACAATTAATAATGGCTATAAATGGTTGTTGTCACCCTTTTTGTGTCTTTGATTAGTGATTTAGATTTTAGAGTTTTTGATTAAGCCAACTCTTAGGATTGTTGTTGTTTCAACGAGGTCCTTTCATTGGGACCAAATATGCAGTACTATCAAAAAGATTAAAAAGATGTAGGCTAAATACCATTTTTGGTCCTTTATCTTTGTTATAAGTTTCACTTTGATCATTTATCTTTTTTTTGGTCCATTTTGGTCCTTTATCTTTCATTTTTGTGTTAGTTTGGTCCTTTATCTTTATTTTGTTTCACTTTGGTCCTTTATCTTTTATTTATTGTTTCATTTTGGTCCTCTTAAACAAAACATTTTGGTCGCGTATTGCATGAGTTGTTCAAGAAACAAGAAATCAAAGTGTTCTTGGTGTTCTTGAGCACATTCATAGTGTTCTTCATTTTTTTGTATTTTTGTTTAAGATGATCAAAATCAAACAATAAATGAAAGATAAATGACCAAAGTGAAACAAAATAAAGATAAAGGACCAAACTGACACAGAAATAAAAGATAAAGGACCAAAACAGACAAAAAAAAGAGATAAAGGACCAAAGTGAAACTTAGAGGAAAGATAAAGGACCAAAAGTGGTATTTAGCCGAAAATATATGTCTTAGTGGAGTGAAACATGTTTAAAAACATCTGAAAATACAAACGCTTATATGTGTATCTTGTAAGTCCAAAACATAAATATCTTCATCAAATTTTTTATCCTCGATTTTAGTCGAAACACTCTTGGTCAAACACCAAAGTTATATGCAAATCATCAATATTTGTCGTCCAGCCTCCGTCATATGCGTGAAAACAATATAATAAGTAGTATATCGAAAAACAACTATATTTATGTGTAAGTAGCAAGGTTGTCAAAATCGGACCAAATCGGACGGTTCAATCGGTTGAACTGGGAATCGGACCCCTATCCGGTCCAAATGAACATGAGAACTGCCTGGGGAGAGAACCAGGAATTGAACCGGATAACCGGCTAAAAAGTGGGAATCGGACAGGAAACTGACTAAAAACCGCGGAACCCCGTAGAAAACCGGATTTGGTTTATTTTCCCTAAAAAATGGTATACCATGTTGATTTTTGGAAAAAAATGATAAATGATGTTGATTTTTGGTATATGAGATATTTTTTTTAATCATTTTTTATAATTAAATTGATGAAATAAATAAATAATTAAAAACAAATGTGTACACTAATATTACTATGAGAGTACTTACATTATAGTATCTAACTATCTATGATTGTTGAATATTATAATTTTATTATGTCATACTATGGTTTTTTTTTGTTTTTTATTCTTTATATATTGTAAAAAAATATATTACATAATCTATTTAATTAATTCCGGTTCAACCCCCGATTCAACCGGTTGAACCCAAGAACCCCTGAACCACTACCTCTTTCGGTTCAATGTCCGGTCCGATTTTGATTACCTTGGTAAGTAGCTCTAATAATAAGAGATGTTGAACGATATATAAGTGAAGAGACACGAATACCTTAAGATTTTTGGTGAAATATGTAGTGTTTAAGCCACTTGTATGTTTGATCTTTCCCTGATATAAGGATTTATTTTTGTGTTTTAGCTTCCTTTCTTGACCCAACAAATGGCAAGGTCAACTTAATATTCTTGTTGATGTTTTTTTACTACTAATCCCAATACGGGCAATAGTACTCCTTTCTTTTTTTTTGATAATTAAAAGATTTTATTAATAAAATCTAGCACAAGCATTAAGCAAGACTAGGAGAAGATGGCCAAAGCCATGAGACACCAACTCAACTAAGAAGCACCCTTGAAGCCTACTAAACACCCAAAGGCCAAAGCCACTAAACACCAACATAAAGAAGCAACACCCATTACAAAACACCCAAAAATTGCAAGAGCCCTAGATACCCCTAGCCTTACACTAAGAGACTCAAATAACAATACCCTAGAGCCAATAATGAGAGAATCATCACAACACCGAAAGACAAACATCTCAAATTGACAGAAGGATAGTACTCCTTAACGAATTATAAGCAAATTTAAGTACATGTATGGTTGGGGCAGAGGTGCCACCCTGATTGGGATGTCTGCCTTTCACAATGATGTCATTGCGCTCCCCTTTGTTTTTCCTATACCCACCATTGATGAGTTGCTTGATGAGATCCATCGTGCCACTGTTTTTTCCAAAGTGGACCTACAATCTGGTTTCCATCAGATACGGGTTTCTTCAAAAACTGCCTTAAAAACAGCTTTTCGCATTTTAGATGGTCATTTTTAGTTTCTCGTTATGCCTTTTGGTTTGTCCAATGCACCATCAACCTCCCAAGCAACCATGAATGACATCTTCTGCAAATTCCCATGGAAATTTGTATTGGTATTTTTTTAAAGATATTTTGATTTATAATTGCAATTGGGACACCCATTTGGCTCATTTAGAACAGGTTCTGAAAAGTTTAGCCTCACATAAGTTGTTTGCTAAGTGTTCTAAATGTAAGTTTGGTGCATCCGAAGTTGCTTACCTAGGAACACTTTATATCTGATGATGGTGTGGTTATGGACCCAGAAAACCTTAGTGTGATCCAAACCTGGCCTGCCCATACATCCATTCTCACCTTAGAGGGTTTCTTCCATTGATAAGCTCAAACAAGCCATGATTCAATTACTTGTCTCCGGCATTCCTGATTTCACACAAGAATTTGATGTCACCACTGATGCTCCAAGTCTAGCAGAGGGCGTAGTGTTGTCTCAAAACTTGCATCCATTGGCCTTTTTTAGCAAAATGTCATGTCCAAATTAAGATGCATTATTCTTCAGCTCATGAAGGGGAAATGTTTGCAATAACAACGACTATTAAAAAATGGCGACATTACATCTTAGGGAATCACGTCCACAAATATCAGACAAGCCTCAAGAGGCTGCTCACACAAACCATTCAAACCCCTTCCCAGCACAAATGGCTCACAAAACTCCTCGTCTTTGACTATGAAATCCTATATACCCCTTGACGTACCAATGTTGTTGTTGACGCTTTGTTAAGGCCTTCTATACCATTTCAGCCTGCACTCCCACCATTATCTCTGAACTAAGAGATTTTTATGCTACCTCTCCCACCGATATAACTCTAATTGATAAATTTGAAAACCACACTACAAGAAAACCGACATATGCCTTTGAACATTATTACTCACAGAATATCTTCCATAGGTAAAAGTTAAGACCACACTGTTTAAATAAACATATACTTCTGGTTCGGAGAGAGTGGGGGTGGCTTTTGAATTTTTTTAGTGAAGTGAGGGTATATTTTTTCTCGTGAATTTCAGGTACAAGGTTTTCACTGTTTCTTAAGCTCAATTGAGGAGATCCTTCGAAGGATTAGCTTCGCACAAAACCATTTGGTTTTGGATTTCAGCGTGATGTCTTATTCATGTATTGATTTCTTGTGTTTATTGTTTGTTTCTCGTTGTTTTGAAGCTCTCTCTTAGTTTCAGAGAACGCTTTCATGTTCACTTTTTCTCTCTTCTTAGCTTCTGAAGTTTTCTTAGTAAATTATTAAAATTTGACTCGTACGAATTTGAGTCTTGAATTGCCTAAGATGTAGGTTGGTGTTCAAGAGTAGCTTAATGCAGTACGGTCGCTGATGAATTAATTGATTATGAATATTCAAAGAGTGATTAATCCTAATTATGTGATAAAATCAATATAATAATTTAGTCTAATCTAATATATATCTTATCTAATCTAGTCTAATATATCTAATATCTAATATATATTTATGCAAACAAACCTCCTATAAAAACACCAATTTGGATCTCTTATTAACAAGACACATATCTGATTTAAGGATAAAAATGTCATTATCCTCTCTATATTCGTTTTTCTTCTAACATTCTATTTCTTCTTAAATTCTCTTTCTTCCTTTTTTCTTTTTACTTAACTTTTATCTTTCACAAAATTTTGACTTTTACTTCGGTTCTTTTTCTTTATATCTCATCATTCATCTTTCTATCTCCTTTCTTCTCTCTCTTCAATTTTTCCACAAATAATTATTCTCTCTCTTATTACTTCAGTTTAGTTTTTTTAACTAAATTTCAAAATTTTCTACTATTTAATTTAATTTAGGCTTAAATATATGTTACTCCCTGTTAATGTTGTCATTATCCATTTACCCCTGCAAAAAAATGTTTAAAAAACACCTTGCAAAATGTAACATTATCCAGTTACCCTCCTGCCGTTAACTTTCTGTTAAACAAAACTGACGTGGCAAACTGAGATGACGTCAGCAATGACGTCACTGCCACGTGTCACCATATTATTGGACCTTTGTGCCACGTGACACTGACACGCCACATCATCACCCTATATTTATGCAAACAAACCTATAAAAATACCAATTTGGATCTCTTATTAACAAGACACATATCTAATTTAAGGGTAAACATGTCGTTATCCTCTATATATTTCTTTTTCTTCTTACATTCTCTTTCTTCATTTTTTCTTTTTACTTAACTTTTACATTTCACAAAATTTTGACATTTACTTCACTTCTTTTTCTTTATATCTCATCTATCATCTTTCTATCTCCTTTCTTCTCTCTATTCAATTTTTTCCATAAACAATTATTCTCTCTTATTACTTATTACTTCACTTTAGTTTTTTTTTAACTAAGTTTCAAAATTTTCTACTATCTAATTTAATTTAGGCTTAAAATATATGTTACCATTGCACCAACAGAAAAAGCCAAAGCTGAAGCTGCAGCAGCTTGTAAAGGATTTGGCAAACTTTCATCATCATCATCATCATCATCTTCATGATTTTCTCTACCTCTTTTTTTTTTTCTTCTCTTTTCATTTGAGCAACTTCAATATCTAATTGTTCTGAGATTCGTTTTTCTGCAGATTCTTTTAGGGGGTAAATGGATAATGGCAACATTTGCAGGGCGTAATATATATTTAAGCCTTTAATTTAATATAAATTTATACAAACACTACTATACTAAAAACTATCAAAGTGAAAAAGAGGGTCTGACGGTACGAGGGAGAGAGTGAAAGGTTTTGGAAATCGTTCTTTAACACCGTGAGAGAGCCCTGGAGCAGAACAAGGACATTGAAGATAAAGATTAAGACTTTCTCTACTTTCGGGTTATTCTTATTTCTGTAATTCATAAATCTTATTTTTATTTCATTGTTCTTGACTATTGTGGATACCTAAATCCTCTTCTAGGGTCTTAGGTGAATCTTGCTTGCTTAGTGACCTTTTTATGTTTTAATTTTTGGTTTGAATTCTTATTTTTATTTTAATTAATATTGTCCTATTGATTTAATCACATACTAGGATTGATCACCATTTGCATGTTCATAATCAATTAGTTAATCATCGATCGTACTGCAATTAGTTTGTAGACCTAAACCTCCTTCCAACTATTATATCTTGTATTAATTCCTGCTATTTATTTCTTTTTATTTTGTTTCTATAATCATCAAACTTTTTGTGTGTCTACACAATAAATAATTTTGACTAGATTCGTACTTGTTAATTAATCACTGTGGATACGATAATCTTTTATACTACTTCTGCAAAAGAGTACACTTGCTCTAAGTGTGTTTTTAACGCAACAAGTTTTTTTTTGCGCCGTTGCCAGAAATTAGTTTGACAATTTTAAACCAAAATGATTTGTATTGCTTTAGACATTTTTTTATGCTTTAATTTTTGATTTTGTTTTTTTATCTTATCAAAAAATATATATAAAAAAAGTTACTAATACTTTTCCAAGAGACCACTGCAATTCACCTTGTTTTGCAGAGAAAAATCTAAATCATGGTTAAAACTTTTGGAGACTACATTCGAGAGGTAGAGGCACAAAGGAAGTTAGAGAAGTCATCTTGGTATATGTCTCAATGCCAGATCCCAATTTCTCCTCCTCCTTAAGAACCTTATTCAGACTATTGGGATGACTATGAGCCACCTCCTTATTCCTCGAATTGGGATAATTATGAGCCACTACAAGTGCATAGGCAAGAGGAGGAAAAGCCGGATGCCAATGAGGTCTTGGCCACATTAATCGAGCGAACAAGTGAAAGAGTTGATAGAATTGAGAAAAATATGGATGAAAGGTTTGACCGCATGGAGGACCGAATTGGAGGCATGAGTGATCAACTTCCAAGTATAATTGTTTTATTATCTCAAGAGGCCCAAGAAACTCCTTATTCATAAACTGAGCAATACAAAGATAATGTTCTTAGTAGTGATGAAGAGTTCTCCGTAGAAACTAATCTAGAGGAAGAAGCTCTCAAGAAAGATGAAGAGACTCCTACTGAAGGGAGTTAAATCAAAATGATGACTCTTATTGAAGAGAGTCAAATTGAAACAACAGATTTCATTGATGAGAGCATTTGTAAGGAGAATGAGAAAGTTCCATTGGTTCTTGATTTGGAGAAAGGGGAGAAAACCCAAATTTTCGGGCAAATTGTTTTAACCATTGGTGATGCTGCTATTGAGGTTCACAGGGGAAAAGTAACTTTAAGGAGTGGTAAAGAAGATGATGCTATAAAATCTTTAAACTCCAGTGAAAATTTCTCTCTTTTTACTTCTCCTTATTTTGATGAGTATGTGGTTAAAACTAACACATTTGGTGATTCAAAGATGCAGGACCTTTTGAAAGAAATTTTTATATTGCAAGATCCTAGCATAGTGGTGGATGAAGATACAATAAAAATATCACCATCCTTTGAAGTTCGTCCACCACGTGGAAAAAGAAAGAACAATGTGAACCACTTGATTACAAAGCTAAGAAGGTGCACTGCTTTAGATGTCAAATTTGCTCTTGGAGAGCCTCCTGATTAAGCATCAACTGTTGTCAGGCTCATGACGTTAAACAAGCTCTTCGCAGGAGGCAACCTATGTTTTATTTTCAGTTATTTCTATTTTTCTTTTGTTTTGTTTTGATTTTAGGAATAAGCTCAAACTGCAAGCTCTATCAGGGAAGTCGTTCTTACTCTCTCTTATTTATATATTTTTGTTCATATTTAAATATTTTGCATTGAGGACCATGATTCATGCTAGCGTGGGGGAGGATATTGTATATCATCACTTGATCTATATTATCTCTATTAGTGCACATACCCACTAAATATGTTGAAAGCATTTTTTTCTGGCTTGTTTTGAATGAATGGTGCTTAAATTTGAAAACAAAATAGAGATTATGCCTTAAGTGGACCCCAAAATTAATTTATTTGACAGACTTGTGTTTGATTGTAACTATGAGGTTGTCCTTAGGAAGCTGATAATTAGCATTTGTGTCTGTTGAGTATATTTTGTGAACTAACTTCTAAATGTTTGAGCCTTCATAAGGGGATTGATATTCAATCATAAATTTTTACCCATTCTCTTTGTATGAGTGTGTTTCCCAATTTGCTACATTCTAGAATTTGTCTTTTGACCATTTCAAGGCGAAAATTGATTTACATCATGTAAAAAGATTTGGGAATTTAGGTATTTTTCTAGCCTCAGAGTTGTTTGTTAAATTTATCCATTAATTGCCCATTTGAGCCTATTTGTTATAAATTTCTTTGGTACCCAGATATAATTTTTCTTTTTTGTGCGGTAACCATTTGAAATTAAATTTGGAGCAACTATTGAAAATTACAATTTTATCATGTATTTTAATTGTCTATATTGTCATGACAGAGACACAAAATAAGAGTGGCTCATGTGGTTACAAGTACCTTTTCCTCCTGAGAGAAATATCGAAAAATGAAAAAGTGAAAAAAAGAAAGAGAAAGAAAGCAAGAAGGAGGAAAAGGCAAATCAAAAGAATGAAAGAGCCTAAGGGAAAAGGAAAATCAAAAGAAAAAAAAGAGTCTACTTGATAACTATATTTTATATAGAGTTATATACGCTTTCAAATCTAAATTATTGTAAAGAACTCAGTAATTATATAACTTCAAATAAAGGAAAACAGAAGAAAAACAACATCTTTAATTTAGGAACTCATCATCATTGATTATCATGATTTGTGGCATTTTATGTGTTTGTTCAATTGTTGCAGCAATCATTACACCTGCAATAGGTCAAGCAACCATTGCACCTGCAATACAGGAAACAGAAGTTCTGAAGAAAGCAGATACATTGCACCTGCAATGATGCTAACAACCATTGCACCTACAATGTGCCCAGATGACAATGCTCCGGCAATAAGCAGATTCACTGAAGACAAAGGCATTGCACCAGCAATCATTGCACCTGCAATGACCAAAACACAGAATGCTCCTGCACTATGATGATGACGTCAGCATGTCAAGTTGCAAGTGCAAGTTGTGCAAGCGGATGGTTGCAGCGTCAAGTTCAGACCCCTTGGACAACAAGTTGTAACTTTTTAAGTACACTTGTCCACACATCATTGGACCACTCTTCATAGTTGGTGGGACTTCCAATCTTGCTTTTTGAAGACAAGTGAAAAAGTAACCATAGTTCAGCTTGGTAACCAAGGCAAACTCACTTTGGAAAGCCTATAAATACATCCCCTCTTCTCCATTCAAAAACACATCATAGAATATCACTAGTTATTATATTCTCTCCATCTCCATAGTTTAGTAGATGGTTTCATTATATTTTTAGAGTTAGATGTACTCAACAAAGCTTGAAAGGAAGGATAGAAAGTGACAACTTCTTCCTTCTCTTCTCGTGGAGTTATAGTTGCTGTTTTCCATTGTTGAGAGGTGTTCTCCTCAACATAAGCTAGGTAGAAAATGCAAAGGATCTTCATGTGTGTAATTCCTATCTCATCTCATTTCCTTTGTATTTTCCTTCTTATAAACATGTCTCATTCTGTTTATATGTGCCTATTTATGTTAAACATGAACTAAACTCTTTATGGTTGGAATACCTTAACTTTGTAATGAAGCTTTGTATAGTTATTATGTTATATTGATGTTCTTGCAATTTGGTTCTTGTGCTATAATTCTTTCAACTTATTTTGAGATTGATATCACTTAAAATAAGTAGGGTCATAAATACAGAAATGGTTTGTGATTTGAACTCAAGAACTAATATGGATAAGTGTTTTAATAAGTGGAAACTTTGTTAAAACCATGCTAAGACTTAGACATAAGATAGCATAGTCCACAGGGTGAATCTGTAAGGGTTTAAAAGATAAGGGTGAACTTATTTAGGGCTTAGACATAAGACTTATAACGAAACCCTGAAGATAGTTGCAGAAATGCACAAGTCATTTTATTACAGCATCCATTGCAGGTGCAATCATTGCAGGAGCAATGATTGCATGAGCATCATATGTAACATAATGCTTTCAAAGTGAATTTACTTAGGAAAAAGTATTTCAACCATCTCTCTCTCAGTTGAAACATAACACTTTTTACTTGCTTTAATTTACATTCTGTTTGCATACACCATCCTCACATCAACTTTATTTTATTTTTCATTTCCCTTTTATCACTAACATTACTTCAATTTTAAACTCTTTAAAATTAATCCAATCCCTGCGGGTACGATCTCTACTTATCAGCATATTACTTGTTTTAGACTGTGTATACTTGCACATCCTTTTCATTACTCAAGAGAAAAAGCAAATCAAAAAGAGTCGACTCAATAGAAAAAGAGTGATGAATGGAAGTGAAACTAATTTGGAGTTTGGACAAAATTTGTAAAATAGATAGGATCTCCATATTTGGTTTCAAAGGTTACTATTTGTATTTTATTTAGCCTTTTGATTATCCCCTCCTTCTTATTCTCTACCCTGCATTAATTCACCAGGGCCCATTACAACTCACAACACCCAATCCTTTGCATGCATGTGAACTATTTAGTGGAGATTTGGTCAAAATACAAACATATGGTAATGTGCATTTTGTTGAAACTTGAGTGTATATTTTCCCTAGTCTCTAAATACTTAGAGAGACTGTGAGCGAGTGCCCTTTTTCACAGAAATGTATTCTTCAGGGACATGAGCCACTAATTGGAAAACCTTTTGACATTTCATTGGTAATGTGTTATTTATTGAGCCAGAAAGTTTGCTTGAGGACAAACAAAAGTTAAGTATGTGGGAGTTGATAAACTCCAATTTAGTGCATTTTTAGAGATACTTTTGAATCATTTTTAGAGTAAATATTATCAATTATTTAAATAACTAATAATATTATATATTTATTACGGGCTGAGAATTAATAGAAGAAGAGGTTACAGCCCAATTTAATTGGACATGAGACAAATTCAAGAGCCCAGTCTATTTAAACACACATGTGAAAGAGTCCATGCCAATCAAAGAAAGGAGCCCAGCTAATGGCCATAAAAAAAGTACCGTGAGTGTTGCAAAACTTGGTGATCACGTTACCCATCAAAGATAAAAAGGAAAGAAATCAATTTAGGGTTTTTTTGGTACCCATCATTTTCGTATATATCCCCACAAGATTTTTTTGGACGAAAATACCCCTAAAAAAGTTGACCAAAAATCGTATATACCTCACCTTACATATATACGACTTTGAAAAATTCAAATTGTATATATGTGAATTTTTTTTAAAAATGATTGTTTTTTTAAAAATAGGTCGTATATACATAAGGGGGGTGTATATACGACTTTGTAAAATACAAGTCGTATATACCCCCACACCTACATATATACGATTTGGTGAAATACAAGTCGTATATACGTATGTGTGGGGGTACATACGACTTGTATTTTTCAAAGTTGTATATACACCCCCTTATGTATATACGACTTGTTATTAACAAAAATTGTTTTAATTTTTAAAAAAAGGTTAAAAACAATACTAAAAATCCGTTAAAGAGTCAAAACTAATTCAAAAATTATAAAAACACCACTAAAAATCTAATAAAACCAAAATAAGGCTATGCATATTTTTTTAGATTTTTTGGAGACTATGAAAAATTAAAAAAATTAATAAAAAGTAGTAAACGGATTTAATGGCTATGGTTTCATTACAATCGGAGTAGGTTGCCCCAAAACTGATTTTTTAGCCTAAATTATTCGCTCGACGTATAACATCATCACGTGTTAACGAACTACACACTAAACAGAACCAAAAGACGGTCAATATTCATATCTAATTTATTTTTCTAAAAAAATATATTTTTAATTTTTTAAATGATTTATTTATTTTTTATTTGGGTTACAAAATCGTATATAGGTAGGGAGAGAGTGAGGTTTTGGGTAAAGTTCTTGACACCGTGACAGAGCTCTGGAGCAAAACAAGGAGATTGAAGATAAAGATTAAGACTTTCTCTACTTTCGGGTTATTATTATTTCTGTAATTCATAAACCTTATTTTTATTTCATTGTTCTTGACTATTATGGATACTTAAATCCTCTTCTAGGGTCTTAAGTGAATCTTGCTTGCTTAATGACCTTTTTATGTTTTAATTTTTGGTTTGAATTCCTATTTTTATTTTAATTAATATTGTCCTATTTATTTAATCACATACTAGGATCGATCACCATTTGCATGTTCAAAATCAATTAGTTGATCAACCATCGTACTGCAATTAGTTGGTGGACCTATAGAATAATTGGGGCTAGAATTAATGCATGGTCAAACTTTAATTTAGTCTTCCAATCATTCAACCTTTTTGCTCTTTATGATTTTCTTGAACTTAAATTCTTGCATGACCAAAAAAGGGTTAATATAGGAAAAAGAATATCAATCGCGAATGACCAAACGGATTAATAGCTTTAGTAAAGAGATTGGTAATTGTTAGCCTGCATTTTCGACAGGCTAAATTAAATGCAGTTAACGAGGTTTGATTTGCTAGTTTCAGAGGAAAGTGTTAATTTCGACACTGAAGAATTGTGTCAGAACGTAAGTTCGACGAGGCTCTGAACTTAACGAATATAAAGGATTGAAGAAAAGTCAGTTCGACAGGAAGGAAGCTAGAGTTTGGTGAAAGATCAGGAATTAAGTGCTCGTTGTCGAAATAGCCCAGCAGTTACCTTGGTCGAAAAGGCGTAGCAGTTACTGTTTTTTTTTTAAAATTCTCTGTACAGTTAGTTGGTTATGTTTTTTCCCTCTCTGTATAAATAGTAGTTTTTCATAGGAAAAAGGGTCACAAACTCATTACAGAATTCTCACGCTCTAACTTCCAACACATTACAGAGAAAACGAGTCAGAGAAGAATGTATGATCTGTGTACCAACTCTCTTTTCAATTAATGCATTTTAATTTGCTTTCTTTATTGCTTTTCTGCAATTTTTTCTTTGTTTTTCACTTCGTCCCTATCTGAAGAAATTTGACGGTTTTGCGTGAAACTGGCAGTTATCTTCATTCTTTTCTTTGAAAACCGCAAGAACACACATAGTTCTGGAAAAAACTTTAACACAAATGGTCTTAGGATTTACTAGTTGATCCTGCAAACAGAAGTAATTTCAAACTAGCGGTGTTTACCAAAAACCACGGTAAACAGTAATTAATAAAATAAAGGAACTCAAGTAGAATTAGACATAGGGGAATCGAAATTTGCAAGTGAAACTGTGACCCTAGACCTCCCTACAATTATTATATCTTGTATTAATTCTTGCTATTTATTTCTTTTTATTTTGTTTCTATAATCATCAAACTTTTTGTTCGTCGAAACAATAAATAATCTTGACTAGTTTTGTACTTATTAATTAATCCCTGTGGATACGATAATCTTTTATACTACTTCTGCGAAATAGTACACTTTCTATAAGTGTATTTTTACCACAACAGAAATCTAATTACACTCTCATGCCTCAGTATTTATACTAATTTAGACTTACTATTTTTTCTCATTAATAAATAATTGCTTCTCACACTATAATGATCTTTTATATTTTGTCCTTATAATATATTTGTTTTATATCAATGAATATGTTATGTTGTTGTTACAAATATATTACGGTTAAGCAATTCCAACCGGAAAATATCATTTGTTACTGCTATAATTTGATATTTTATTTTTTAATTTTTGTATCCCCTAAATTGTTTATTATCATATAATTTTATTGACTCTCTTAATTTACAAATTCTTTTTATACTAATTTAGATTTACTATTTTTCCCCATTCATAAATAAATTTTTCTCACTCGCCACTTTATTCATACCAATTTATATTTTGTCTTTAATTTTGTTTTTGTTTTATATCAATGAATATGTTTTTTTTAGCTTCAATGAATATGTTATGTTGTTGTTACAAATACGTTGTTATGCAATTTCAACGGGAACGTATCATTTATTATTGTTATAATTTGATCTCTTTTTTTATCATTTTTGTTATCGCTAATTAAATATTTTATTATTGTATAGTTTTATCGATTCTCTTAATTTATAAATTCTTTTTATATTTTGCCTTTATGTTCCAACGAAGAAACATTAGATGTGGTTGTTAAATTTCCATAATTTTGATTCTCGACAGCAAAACATTACACGTTGTCAGCATACAAATACTTTACTTTTGAGTCTCGACAGGAAACAATTACACATTATTGATATAACTATTTTAGTATTATGACTTTATAAATATTATTACAATATCTTCTGAGTTCTAACTAATCATTTTATACTGTATTTAATTAATCCACTTCTACTCTCACTTCTAAAATTTCTATGTTATCAATTGCTATTTTTTTCTCGTTACAAAGAAAGTATTTTCATTACTTTCGATTTTTTTGAGAAACGTAACACGTATCCAGTATTATCATTTTTTATATAAAACTTCGCTCTATGTTTTTATTTTTTATAAATGAATATTTTATTTTTGAGTCTTAATAAGAAAACATTAGATATTGGCAAAGTAGTTATTTTTATATTTTTGTTTTGAGTTCCAACGAGAAAAATGTTAGATGCTGTTGTTAATTATACAGAACCAAATAATCAAAACAATTCATAGAATTAGCCTGTTTATAAATGATTTTTACTGATTTTATTTTATCAAAACAATTCATAGGTGTCAAAATGGCTTCCGGAAATACCTCTTTTTGAGGTGTTTCCAGAAATTTTAAACAAATGCCTTCCGAATTTAACTTTATTTTTGGAAAATTTTAAAAACACGTTTTTTTTTAAAAATTTAATTTATTACGATAAATAACGATATTCGCTAAACTACGGTAACGATAACAAACGAGAGAACGAATACAACTAAAAAATACTATAATTATAATATACGAAATTCGATTAAATACGAGTACAAATACACAAAAAAATACGAATGAAAAAATACGCATGAGTCTCTCATATGCCTAGAGCTGGCAAAATGGGCCGGACCCATCGTGTAACGCCCTAAAATTTAATCAAATTATTTCGAAGTTGGATTGCCGTAGGATGATTGTAAGAATTGAAATTATGGGCGTAGTAGCTATGTTGAAAACGAGTTAGATGATAATCACGTGTTGTGGGTTAGTTAAAAATAGCATTGGGCTCCCTTCCTATGTGGATAAAGTCCCAAATAATTTAGCCCATTATGTTTCTCACTTATTATAAGTGGAGAGGATTAATTTAGGGTTGAGAGAGAGAGGAATTTCGGATTAGAGCAGCCACCAAAGAGAGAGAAAAGAAGAGAGAAAACAATTCCCGTTTTTCTCAAACCTGTCACTGTAAAATTGCGATTCCGGTTTCGTTAACCGTTGGATCGTCTTCGTTTTTGGGCAGCAGGTTCGTAAGATATAGTTCTACACTTTCACCGTTCGGATCTTCGAAACGAGTTCTGAGGAGAGAGATATTGGCTTCGCACTGAAGCTGCAGTTTGGGGGAGTCGCTGTATTCGGAGATCGAGGAACGAGGCTAGGAGGGAGTTTGCGCCACCATAGTTGAGGTAAGGGTGGGCTTAACCTTGATAATGGGTTGATGATAATTATGTGTGGGTAGTCTAGGGCTTTGTTGAATTGTTCGTGTTGTTGCATATCGTGTTTTCGTTGAGATTGGTGCTTTGATGATTATTGCACGTTATTGTGATTTGTTTCGTTATTTGTTGTTGCGTGATTGTTGTATCACGATGATGGTGTTGTTATTGTTCGTGTTTTTGTTGTTGCTGTGCGTGGTTGATTGTTGTTGTCGCGTTGTCGAATTGTCGTTTTTGTTGTGGTGGTTGCGGTGTCGTTGCCGTTAGGGTTTGGTGTTTGGCAATTTAGCGATTCTGGACACAGGTTCGGTTTTTCTAAAACTGGAGCTGTTTGGTTGATCCAAAAATTATGAGGTTGATTGTTTTTGAAAATAGACTTAACGCCGGTCGTTTTGGCACTGGTTTCGTTAAATTCGGAGTTGTATAGCTCGAGTTATAGGCGATACAAGTTAGGTTAAAATTCTGGAAACGATTTGGGTATAGATTCGGTATTTCGGTGACTGGGAACGTTGTATTGACCGAAAAATTATGTGGTTTATTTTTCTGGAAAATAGACTTAATGCTTGTTAATTTGGCACTGGTTTGGTTGCGTTTAGAGTTGTGTAGCTCGAGATATGAATTCCACAAGTTAGAGTAAGATTCTGGAAACAATCTGGACACAGGGTCAGTGTTTTGGTTACCACGTTTTCAAAAGAACTCCTTTTCGAACGAATCCAATTTCTTTGAAAACTAGACAAAATTTGCCCCAGTTTATGCACAAGTTTCATGCAGTTTGATTGAGTCTTGGTCACTTTGGAATTGCTTGAATTTGAAGGACAGAAACTGTCCTCTTTTGCAACTAGCCTGTGTGCTTTTCGAAAACTGTACCTATTGGACACTCTCCTTCAAAACATGAACTTAGGGATGATAACCAGACCCATAGGGTTTTCCAACAAGTATTTATTTGTTGAAATCCGATGTCGTTTGCTATTTTAATTAATTCGCTGAAGTAGGTGCGATGTGCCTAGGCGCTGTGCGCCAGTCTTGTGCGTGGTGTGCGTGCGTTATGTCCGCGTTGTGGAGCCGTCTGGTGTTAATATTTCAGGTGCGGTGCTGGTATGCTCAGGAGAGTTTAGTGGTAGCTGTGATGCTACAACTTGGTGCTATTTTTGGTGAAATCATTTGTTTTGATTCTGGTGATATAGTATTTATTTTAAATACTTGTTATGGTGAGTTGGTGCATAATCATGGTGTCGCATTGTCATATGCATGTTTTGGTGATATAGGCTCTGCCTCTGGTGTTTATTGGTGATATGCCCGTCGTGGCTCATTTTGGTGATCGGTACCGCATGCATATGCCCACTGGAGGGGTTGCATATCATCCCATTGTCTATGAATGTTATAATTTTGGTGGTTCACTGTCAAATGGATTTTTCCTTTGGTATCTGGTGCTGTGATATGGTGTAATTGTATTGTGTTGCTGTAGTTACCTGATGCTAGCATATTTTTATCATCTGCTTATTATCTCTGTTAGACTCACCCCTTCTGCTTGGAATGTTGCTCTCATGCGGCAACGCTGCAGGTGATCGCTAGTGCTCGTGGAGGAATTGCTAGGTTTTGCTTCCTCTCTCGTTTGGGTCTGTGTCAGCTCTGATATGTAGCACCGGGGAGTCGTTAGTTATCGTTTTGAACTATTATTTTAGTTATTGGAAATTGTTTTAATTAATTTTGGAGATGTCTTTAATTGTTAATTCTGGAGATGTTTAAACTGGTTAATATTTCCGCTGCTTGGTGATTTCTTTTATATAAATTATTTTGGAGATTTTCCTTTTTTAAAAATGGTGAAAAAATGTAGCGCCCTTCGAGGTGACTCTGATAATTGTCTATTTAATTGTAATAGTAAAAGGGGGGTGTTACACATCGGGTCGGGCCGGGCTAGCCCGATGAAATGTAGGGCTTGGGCCCAGGAATTTGAGCCCATTTGTATACCCGGGCTTTTTAACCCGGCCCTAAAAAGCCCGAACCCGTATCGGGCTAGCCCGATCGGGCCATGGGTAGCCTGCAAGCCCATAAATAAAAAAAGATTCAAGTTGTTATACTGTCTGTGTCACTTCAGTTTTCATATTATTATAGATATTATAGACTACTGGTGTTACTTAGTTAATATATTAATAATACACACTGTTCTGGACTGGGCCATTCGTCAGGCCCAACCCAGTAGTGGTCATCCAACTCAGCAAGGGGAGGATCAGTTCAACTGGGCCTAATCTAGTAAGTGATCATCCAGCCCAATAACAGAATGATCAGTCCAACTGATACTTTGGCCCCCAGCGCAACTGGGCTATCCGACATCAACGATCCAGACTAATCACTATAAATAACATCAGTCACTAGGTGTCAGGTACGCAATTCATTCGAATATTCACTAGATTGTACTGTAGCTCGATATAGCTGACTTGGGCGTCGGAGTGTCCTTGCAGGTACACCCCCCGCGCGTTCAGGTCATCCTCTGCCTACAGTAGCAGACGGACCGTCCCTCGACCATCCACGCGGAAGACCCGTAGGTACGGTTCATTGGCGACCACAGTGGGAGAGAACTATCCCACCGACATTTCAAAATGCCTCCAAAGGCAACTCGAGGCAGACCGCGGTCGACCGTGGCCGAGATACCAGTCCCTCCACTCCCAGCACTAGAAGGAACGATGACCAACGCTGAGGTCGTCGCCCTCGGTGCCCAGCCAAGCACGACCCAGCAGGTCAACGTCACCCTTCCGGCCAACTTGGTTCAAGAGCTCCGGGAACAACTTCGAAACCGAGACCAACAAATCGCCCGACAGAATGACCTCCTCACCCATATGGAGGATCAGGCGACGTCCAGGCGAGCAAACACAGCACTCGAACTACGCCGTCGCAACAACAGGTCGCCCAGTCCACGGGTCGACCTGTCTAGGAGACATCGTTCGCCTCCCCAAAGGCAGCTCGTCCATAGATCTCCACCCCGCAGGAGGGGACGAGGAGGAGGACCAACCCCGCCAAGGATCACTCCCTCCACTTCAGATTATACCTACTGGCCGGAGGAGTCTTCGCAGCAGGAATCCTCCTATGATTCATCTGGCTCACCCGGCTCTCCCACTTGATCGCGCAGCCAGTCTTACGAAAGGCGCCCATGCAACCATCGATCGCGCAGCCGGTCTTACGAAAGGCGCCCACGCAACCATCGATCGCGCAGCCGGTCTTACCAAAGGCGCCCACGCCACAATCCAAGAGACAATTCTGATGAAGAACGACGTGGTCATCGAGGTCGACACTTCGAGGACCGACCACCTCGTAGAGGTAGAGTTGACATGAGTCTGGGACCATTCACAAGAGAAATAGACAAGTTTTGCGTTCCACACTCATTACAGAAACCCCCGTCCGGTCTTAAAATGTACAATGGCGTGCAAGATTTGAAGTGGTTCACTGAGCTACAGCCTAACACCATCTCTTCATGGGAACAGATGGCCAGGGTGTTCTCCGCCCGTTTCACAACTTCAAGGGTAAAGCCTAAGTCTCAGGATGTCTTGATTGCGATCAGACAAGGACCCAATGAGTTCCTTAGAAGCTATGTGGAACGGTTCAATCGGGAAGCTGACCAAGTGAGGAATCTGGATGACAACCAAAGGCTGTGGTTCTTAAGGACCGGACTCCTCCGAGGAAGCAGATTTGAAGTCGAGGTCGGTCTACACGTGCCTAGAGATTTGGAAAGCTTCCTCCGCAGATCTCAGAGGTTCATGAACTATGAAGAAAGAACGATAGCTATTGAAGCCACTGAAGCAGGAATGAGTCGACAACCTCGTGAAGATCGCGATCATAAACCAAGAAGGGATCAGGGAGGACCACCAAGAGATTCCACGATCAAGAAGTTCACGGACCGAACGAAACTGAATACCTCATACACACATATCCTGTCAAGGAAACCCCCACATGAAGGAAATCTCCAAAGGCTATAAATAGGACTCAAATCTTCACTTGAAAAATATATAGATTTTTACATACTTACTTTTTGTTTATAGTCTTTACTAGCTTTTCATAGTTCTCTAGTTTATTTCTTCTAGTTCTTTTTACATAGTTTCTTAGTTTAAATTAGTGTTAGTTTGAGAGGAACGTGAGAAGAAATTGACAACTTCTTTTTCCACTTCTTCAAAGAACTAATAGGTGTAAGAAATTGGTTGTAAGAAAATATATGCAAAAGTCTTTCAATTGTTGTAATTCTTACTCTTTTGAATTCTCTTGTACTTTCCTTCATTACAACATGTTTTCGTTCAAATATATTTGCTTTGTTATGCCCATCATGAGCTAAATCTCTTAAGTTGGGATGTTCTAACTTTCCAATGATCTTTTGAGGAAAGTTATTGTGTTTTCAAGTGGTGTAAGCACTTTAGTTCTTGTGTTTAAATTCTTAATCTTGTTTTGAGGTTGATCACTTATAACAAGTAGAGTTATATTCACTTAATTGACTTATAACTAGAAATCAAGAACTAAGTAAGGATAAGTGTTTAATGAAGCTTTTTGTTAAACTTGTTTTAATGAAGTTAGCTTGTTAATTCCATGTTAATTCCTAGCCTTAGGTTAACATAGTCCTTACAAGAGTGTAGTAAGATCTTAAGATACAAGAGTGTACTTATTTAGCAACTTGGATTATCTGTAAGGGGGCGAGAGAGGAATTGACTACTTCTTTCTTTACCGCAAAAAAATAGGATCATAAGAGCTAATAACGAAACTCTGAAGAAAGTAGCTGACCAGCACACACTGATGCAGCTGCACAAAGTGCAACTGCACCCCAAGAAAACACAATACACTCAAAAGTGATTTAGTTTGTGCAAACATCCCAACTATCATTCTCAACTGATTTCCTGCACAATCTACTTGCTTTCCTTTAATTTAATTTTCATTTCAACTTCAACCAAAACCAAAATTGTGAGTAGTGTAGCTGCACTAGCTTACAAGTCTTTACAACAATATATAAGAGTTAATCCAATCCCTGTGGGTTCGATCTTTTATACTACTTGTTTGTGACTGTGTATACTTGCACACGTGTTTCACACACCAACGTTTTCTGAGGGAAATTCCGTCGCTAAAGGTGACCGTTCCATCGCTAATGTCTAGAAAAAACGAGGAGACCAATTCCCTCGCTAATGTTCAGCAAATCCGTCGCTAATTCTTGTATTTGCAAGGGACCAAGGTTCCCTCGCTAACGTCCCCTGCAAATAACCTGTTTTTTTGTAGTTCAAGAGGAAGGCAAGTTGCCTTGTAAGAACTGATTGTATGCCATGAATGAAAAGACGGGCGGAGCACTCTTTTTCCCACGGGGTTTTTTATCGAGGTCCGCCCGACCATTAAATAAGACAATTTCTTTTATATATGTGTTCATATGTCTCTTTAATTATGAACGACCAATCGAGAACGAAGCTCAAAGGTTCGACCTACCGTGCGAGTTAAGTTCGAACCGCGTTCGATAAACTGTGCGGTCAGGATACAACACTTAAACGAATTTAAGTACAAACAAAGCGGCCTAAGATTGGTCGTACCCCTGAGGACGAGTTAAATCCGAGTAGAAGCTCGGTAAACTGTCCAAAGGCACTACAACGAATTTAAGTACAAACGAAGTGGCCTAAGATTGGATGCACCCCCAAAGGCGGGTTAAATCTGGGTAGAAACCTGGTAAACTGCCCACGGGTGCTCTCGATCCTACTCGAACGAAACGAGTCGAAAGAATAACATAGGAAGTGAAAATACTGAGCCAAGCGAATAAGGCAATAAGATAACGAGCGATCCTCCTTTGGGGAAGATCGAGTGCTCCTCCTTTGGGAGGATCGAGTGCTCCTCCTTTGGGAAGGATCAAGATCTCCTCCTTTGGGAGGATCGAGTGCTCCTCCTTTAGGGAGGATCGAGGGCTCCTCCTTTGGGAGGATCGACCGCTCCTCCTTTGGGGAGGATCCAGTACTCCTCCTTTGGGGAGGATCGAGGGCTCCTCCTTTGGGGAGGATCGAGTGCTCCTCCTTTGGGAGGATCCAGACCTCCACCTTTGGGAGGACCAACTCAAGCGATAGCACGATGCAACAAACAAAGCAAACAAATTATTTGTTTAGGCGCAAGCGTCCCTACTTTGGAAGGAACAACTCAAAAGAGGCGCCCAGGCCTGCCAAGGACGACCTGGCTTGACATGGACGACCATGCACTTAAACGAATATGTCAAGGGGTAGGGACGAGACCCGACCAGTTAACATTGGCTGTGGTTGTCCGATTGAGGCGTGTGAGCATGCGTTGGAAAGCTAAGAAGCATGCCTACAACTTTCATATTGGCCTCAAAGTAAATTCGAACGTCTCCGACCCCTGCTGGTCGCCCAAGATTGGGGCGACCACTTCTTGGTCTCCCGCGCGCAACCTTGGAGGACGGTCTGGTCTGAAGAGCATAACTTCGTCCATTTTTATCCGATGGGGGCGTGTGAGCATGCGTTGGAAAGCTAAGAAGCATGGATACAACTTTCATGTTGGACTCAAAGTCTAATTCGAACGTCTCCGACTCCTGCTAGTCGTCCAAGATTGGGGCGACCACTTCTTGGTCGCCCGCGCGCAACCTTGGAGGACGGTCTGGTCTGGAGACCATAACTTCGTCCATGTTTATCCGATTGAGGAGTGTGAGCATGAGTTGGAAATCTAAAAAGCATACCTACAACTTTTATGTTGGAGTCAAAATCTAATTCGTACGTGTTCGACCCCGTCGGGTCGCCCAAGTTTGGGGCGACCACTTCTTGGTCGCCCGCGCGCAACCTTGGAGGACGGTCTGATCTGAAGAGCATAACTTCGTCCATTTTTATCCGATGGGGGTGTTGCTTGAAAACGTGAACGTTCTTTTGTGCAAGTGTACACAATCGTAACAAGTAATATAATGAAAGTAGAGATCGTTCCCACGAGGATTAATTTGCCAAACAAGAGTTTAATCAAAGTAACAATTAGTGATTTTAGTAACAAAAGTAAATGACACACAATTGGTTGGGTAACAAGTAACAAACAACTAAAAAGGTATTAGGGTAGTTGAAATCAGATTTGGGACAAGTTGAGATGCAATACTTCAATAAATCCATTAAAATGCTCAAAATGCTATGTTAAGTGCTGCAACACTAGGTGCTGCCGCAATTGTGCATTATGTCTAATGCTTAACACTAGGCTTTAGTCGCCCCAAATTATGTCTAATTTGGAAGAGATTATTTCCCTAGGCTACTGGAGAACAAGCAGCATTACACCTAAGTGTTTTACCTCATGGCTTATGCCTCTCCTATGTCTAGGACTCAAGCAAGGAACAACTATATGTCTATAGTGCAACATACCATGTTATCTTGTGAGATATATATATACAAACCATGTCTGTGAATGTATATCTACTTAGATTAGACGGCCAATCCTAATCTAAGATGGAAATAGTAAAAACACACAAGATAAAGCGCTCAACACAATAACACAAGCATTAAGAACAATTTAACTTCATTAAATTCATAATAGCATCCCAACTACAGAGGTTTAGCTCATATTGAGCTTACACAACATTACAACTAAACTAAACATCAAGGGAAGTAAGAATTTCATACTAAAACCCGAGAAGAGAAGTTCAGCTACAAGTCTTGATACTGAGACAGCTTCAATGGTGATCCACCAAGCAATTCCAGCTCTCAAACTGTAGCTCCTTCAAAGATGAAGTAGATCTAACGTTGCTGCAGCAATCAATATCCCAGCAATTGATTCTAAGTAACAATGGAGGCACAAAAACTTGAGGCTATGTCTATACCTCAGGAATTCGGCTTAACCTAGTTCTGGGGGTGAGTGCCTTTATATAGGGAAGGCCTTGGGATGAGAGAAACCCTAAATGGTGGAGGCACATTTTGTCCTTTTCAAGGCACAATGTCCTTTTTGCCCAAAACCCTAGGTCATTCACGCATCACCAATGATTGGCACGCACACCCACGCATGACACACGCTGACAGCTGTCCTTGCCTTGATTTCCGTGTTTCTTGCTACATTCTCTCTCATGTTGCGTAAAATGGCAATGCTGCCACAACAGGTGCTGCAGCAATTAAACACACATATTAAACCACAATTGGGCACAAAAGTGCCAATTAATAACATAATTAACCTTTAATTATTTTAAACTAACATATTTACAACATTAATCACTAAATTGCTTGAGAATTAACAATGATTTAAGCTTGAAATAAGAGGTAATAACAATCATATTTGATTGTTATCACACCCCCAAACTTGAACCATTGCTTGTCCTCAAGCAACGACACTTAACACAGACAAGCAATATACCAGCAAACAACCAGATAGTTGAACATTAACAAAGGTACACAAAACAGAATATTAAGCTGAGCATAAAACTTTCAGATTGGCCACTCAACTTGCAAACCCACTGAATGATAAGTTCCCTAAATTACTCCTGCTCAATAGTGTGTGTGTGGCAATTAACTCAGTTCAGAACATAGCAAGATTCAAAACTTCACTTAACTAAAAACTAGAGAGGCTTTCTTTTGAGATTGCCACAGATGTTTCAAAACTAAGGGTAGACTAACAATTCAGCACAGAAAGGGGGGATAAGCATGACAAAGGGCTTTGATTTAGCAATTATAGGATTCTAGGCCAGTGCACTTATTACAACTGAAATTTCAATGCTGCAGCAATACAGACTAGAACAGAATTTTAAAAACACACAATACTTGACATTGATGTTGCATTGCCCTTATTTTATTCTCACTTTTCACACAGGTTGACTACTGATTTCGACTGAAACCAAAGTGTGTCACCACAAATTGGCCTCCCTACTTCACAATCAACCTAACTACCATTTATCATCCTTTTGACTGAAACTATAATGTGTCTCCACAGAATAGCCTCCCTACTCAGTTCAAAATGGTAGCGTATTTCACTCTTTTCTTTTCTCTCTTTTTTTTTTCAATGGGCAATGACAACAATTACACATATTTACAACACAATACAATGAATTAACTATGTGCACTTGACCTAAACTCATTCCTTCATGCTTTGCCTTAATATAGCTCAAAGAACCCCCAAACTTAGTTTCTTATGCTACCCTAAGTTTTTAGTAAAAATTTGGCAAGTCTCTAGGTCTACCAACACTAGTCTAGCTTCAGATCATTTCTAACTTACTAAGTCATTCCTAAGTTTCATGCAAGGTGCAAAAACAGGAGCAATATAGTTCACTCATAAACAGGGGCACTAATCACTCAATTCTCACCAGTTCTTCACTAAGTTTTGCTCAACTTAACAACTGAAACTAAAAACTTTCATTCAACTAACTAGGCATGCTGATATATTACAATGACCATAGGTCCTCCCCCCCACTTAAGACCTTGCAGTGTCCCCACTGCTCATGAAGTATAAGGGAGAGGCCTATTTTAAAGCAAAACAGAAATAAAAACAAGCAAACACAGCTATTGAATGCAAACACGGACACGACACATTCAACAAATTTATTTAACTTCAAAGACTAACAAGATAAAGACAGAATTTAAAAGATAAGGGTGCAGGGGCTCCTCATTTGTTCCTTGGGCTTTGCCTTGTTGCAGTGCCTCTTCTGACTGGCCTTTTCACTCTTGGAGATTTGATCACAGGGGCCTCTGGTGACTCTTTGGTTTCTGTTGCTGCAGCACTGGACCTGCATCTGCAACAGCAGGGCCAGCAGCAGAAACACTCGCCTTCTTTTGGGCAATCACCAAGTCCAGAGCAGCCTTTGATTTCTTTTCATATTCAGCCAATTTCTCAGCTTCAATTGCTGTAGCATCAGCTACTGCAGCATCTTCAATTCCTGTCAGCACTGATTCCACAGTAGCAGCAACAGCAGCGTCTTCCTCAGCAGTTATCTCTTCAATATTCAGCTCAACATCTTCAGGCACAGCAGACATCTTCCTCCTTTTGGGGGCATGCTTGGTTCTCATTCTCTTAGAGGGTGAGAACACTGGGCCTTCAGCATCAGCATCAGCAACACCAGTTGCTGCAGCAACAGATACATCAGCAGTTTCAGGCACTTTTTCTTGTTGGCTTTCTTGGGGTGGATTTGTGGGTTGTGGTGGATGATTTTCTGGGATTGGAGAGGTGATGGGGGTTGATGGTGGTGGTATGGTAGATGTGGGGGCTAGTTTGGCAGTTTTGGTGGTATGAGATGGGGATGGTGGTGGATCCATTTCAATATCAGTGGCATCTTTGGATTCATCTTCACTGTTAGTCTCAGAACCTTCTCCTTCAACTGATTCATCATCCTCACTGTCATCCTTCCTATTCAATTCCTTCATTATCTCTCTGTTTTCTTCCTTTTCCCATTCACTTAATGTTTCATCAGACTCAGAAATTAGAAGCTCTTCTTCTTCTTCACCCACCTTCTTCTTTCCCCTTTTTATGTCCTTCCTCTTCCTCTTTTTCTCAACAACTTCCTCTGGCATATCCTCCTCAACACCAGCATCTTCAAATAAATCTTTATCAATTACCTCTTCATCAAGCACCCACTCAGGAAAAGAAGGTGCTTCAACTCCAATATCAACTTGCAAATTTGCAGCAAACAAGGTCTTCAACCACTCCTGCTGCTTCCTCATAAACTCCCAGACAGAGCGTTGCTGCAGCATGAACTGTGGCATCATGGTGGGATCACCAGATGCTGCAGCAACCTTAGGCTTTGATTTCAGAACAGTAGGGAAAGCAGCAAGAGGGAAGCCTTTCTTTTCCCCCTTTATTTCCACACCAGCTTTAATGCAAAGATCAATAATTAAGCAAGGAAAGAAAAGATACCCAGCATTTTTGGAATAGCAAATCAGGATCTCCCTTGAAATTAATCTTCCAATATCAACATCCTTTGTTCCCAAAATTGCATCCAGCAGCATCATCCTTTCTTTTTCTACATTTGTTGTGTGGGAAGTGGGCAACAGAGTGTGCTTGACAAAGTTAAACCAGACCATTGCTTCATGGTTGAGGTTGCTTCTCTTAACCTTGAATTCATTGGCACTGCAGGGTTCCCATGGAGTACCAGAAATTGTGATGTTCTTCTTGACTGCTTCCATCTCCTTCTTGCCCCATTTTTCCAAATTCTTTGCAAATGTGAGGCCATGGTAACTTAACCCCAAGCATTCATTGATCATCATGGAATCAAATTTGATGACCACTCCTCTAACAATAGAGAACAACTGAGGCTTTCCATCTTTCTCAGGCGCAATTCCAGCATAGAATTCACGAACCACAGCGGGGTAGAAGTATTTTGGTTGCTGCACCAACTGCTCCCAACCTAATGCCTTCATAACAGATGCGAACGCATCAGATGCATTTGTCAGCAAGAATCCCCTCTCTGCCCAGAAATTCATAGCAGAGAACTTTTCCATAGCAGATACTTCCTGATTTTTCATTCTTCTTCGCCTTGCATGACTTGATTCACCACGGCCAGAGGATGATTGGCCCTTTCCAGAAGATTTGTTAGCACTGACCTTAGTTCTCACCATTATTGATCAAAGATTGAAGTTAAAAACGTAAAGGTGAGAGATTTGGGTGACTTGGGAACGAGGATTTGCTGTTTAGAGGGTTACAACTTCTTGATCGCAATTGAAGAGGAAATTGTGGGAATATTGGAGAGAGTGGGTGGTTATAAAGCTGAGGGGATGGGACGGTTTTGTGGATTTGGTGCACTCATTAAAGAAGTAGCCGTTGGATGAAGGATGAGGTGTATGGTGGAGGTGTAGTGAGTGGACGGTTAAGTGATTGATTGGACAACGCATTGGTGACGCAATCAGGCCTTGGGTGAATAACTGCCATTATTTTATTTTTTATCTTAACTGTTCTCTATTGCTGCAGCAACGTTGCTAGAAGCAATGCTGCAGCACCAACTGCTGTCACACCCTCAAACTTCAACTTGCTGAAATTTTAATTCCTGCAACAAACACCAAACAAACAAAACAACTAATTTATTAGATTAAAAACCCTGGGCTGCCTCCCAGTAGCGCTTGGTTTAAGAGTTCTCAGCCTGACTTCCTTCAAAGGTCATGGATCCTTAATCATAGTGGTGAATTTACTTCTCACCACTGATTCACCATAGTACTTCTTCACTCTTTGACCATTAACCTTGAAGGTTTTGTCACTTGCATCATCATACAAATCCACAGCTCCATGAGGGTACACCTTTGCCAATTTGAATGGCCCAGACCACCTAGACTTGAGTTTTCCAGGGAATAGCTTAAGTCTTGAGTTAAACAATAACACTTGGTCACCTTCCACTAATTCCCTTTTTTGAATCTTTTTATCATGCCATGCCTTGGTCTTGGCCTTGTACAATGCTGAGTTCTCATAGGCAAAGTGCCTCATCTCTTCCAATTCATTCAATTGTAATAGCCTAGCTTCCCCTGCCTTTGTATGATCAAAATTGAGCTTTTTGATAGCCCAATGTGATTTGTATTGAAGCTCCAAAGGCAGATGGCAAGCCTTGCCATACACAAGTCTGTAGGGGGACATTCCCAAAGGAGTTTTGTAAGCCGTCCTATAAGCCCATAAAGCATCATCAAGATGAATTGACCATTCCTTTCTGGTAGGCCCTACCATTTTCTCCAACATTCTCTTGATCTCTCTATTAGACAACTCTGCTTGACCACTTGTTTGAGGATGATATGCTGTTGCAATCTTGTGCTTAACCCCATACTTGGCCAAGAGATTTTTAATCAATTTGTTGCAAAAATGAGAACCTTCATCACTGATTATTGCTCTTGGAGTTCCAAACCTTGTAAAAATGTTTCTCAATAAGAACTTGCTAACAGACTTTGCATCATTGTTAGGTAAAGCCACTGCTTCAACCCACTTTGATACATAATCTACAGCAACAAGGATGTAAGAGTTGCCAAAAGAGGGAGGAAAAGGTCCCATGAAGTCCATACCCCAAACATCAAAGAGTTCAACCTCTAAGATGTTTGACAATGGCATTTCATTTTTGTGTGATATATTTCCACTCCTCTGGCATCTATCACATTTCTTAGCAAACTCATGAGCATCCTTGAAAATTGTAGGCCAAAAATAACCAGATTGAAACACCTTTGCTGCTGTTCTTAAACCTCCAAAGTGTCCTCCATATGTTGCAGCATGGCATTGCTGCAACACTCCTTGTTGTTCTTCATCAGCCACACATCTTCTTAGTAACTGATCAGGGCACTTCTTGAACAGATAAGGTTCATCCCAGAAATACTGCTTGATTGTGTGGAAGAACTTCTTCTTTTGCTGATAATTCAAATCACATGGCACTACTTTGCTCACTAGGAAGTTGACAATGTCTGCATACCAAGGTGCTGCAGCATCAGGTGCTACAGCAGCAACAGCTAACAATTGCTCATCAGGGAAGCTTTCATTGATTTCTCCAAAATGATTACCTGCACTATCACCTTCCAATCTAGACAAATGATCAGCAACTTGGTTCTCCACCCCTTTTTATCTTTAATTTCAAGATCAAATTCTTGGAGGAGGAGAACCCATCTTATTAGCCTAGGTTTTGCATCTTTCTTAGCAATCAAATACTTGATGGTAGAATGATCAGTGAAAACAATTACTTTTGTGCCAACTAAGTATGATCTAAATTTATCAAATGCAAAAACCACAGCTAATAATTCTTTTTCAGTGGTAGTGTAATTTAATTGAGCTTCAACAAGTGTTTTGCTAGCATAATAAATAGAATGAAAAACTTTACCATACCTTTGGCCAAGGACAGCACCTATGGCATAATCACTAGCATCACACATGAGCTCAAAAGGCTTGCTCCAATCAGGAGTCACTATCACTGGGGCAGTAACTAGAGCATTTTGAAGTTTCTGGAATGCTGCAGCACATGAGTCATCAAACACGAATGGAGTGTCATGCTGCAGTAATTGACATAATGGTTTTGAAATTTTAGAGAAGTCCTTGATGAACCTCCTATAGAATCCAGCATGTCCTAGGAAACTTCTAACACCTTTGACATTTGTTGGAGGATGCATCTTCTCAATCACCTCAACTTTAGCTTTGTCAACCTCAATTCCCTTCTTTGAGATTTTGTGTCCCAACACAATACCCTCTTGGACCATGAAGTGGCATTTCTCCCAATTCAAGATCAAGTTGGTTTCTTCACATCTATCCAGAATCTCTTCTAAGTTGTCAAGGCACAATTGGAATGTTTCTCCAAAGACAGAGAAATCATCCATAAACACCTCCATAGATTTTTCAATGAATTCAGAAAAGATTGACATCATACACCTTTGAAATGTTGCTGGGGCATTGCACAACCCAAATGGCATTCTCCTGAAAGCAAAAGTACCATAAGGACAAGTGAAAGTAGTCTTTTGTTGATCTTCAGGCACTATAGCTATTTGATTGTAGCCAGAGTAACCATCCAAAAAGCAATAGAACTCCTTGCCAGCAAGTCTATCAAGCATTTGGTCTATGAATGGTAGAGGGAAATGATCTTTTCTTGTAGCCTTGTTGAGTTTCCTATAATCCATACAAATCCTCCAACCAGTAACTGTTCTTGTGGGAATAAGTTCATTCTTCTCATTGGCTACCACTGTGACCCCTCCTTTCTTTGGAACACATTGCACAGGACTCACCCATGCACTATCAGTGATAGGATACACATTGCCAGCATCTAACCATTTGATGATCTCCTTTTTCACCACTTCTTTCATGATAGGATTTAGTCTCCTCTGCCCTTCAATGCTATTCTTAGCATTTTCATCAAGAATGATCCTATGCATGCAGATGGTAGGACTAATCCCCTTTATGTCAGCCATTTGCCACCCAATTGCCTTCTTATGCCTCTTTAGGGTAGTAATGAGATCATGCTCTTGACTATTGGATAGGTCAGAAGCAATGATCACAGGCAATGTATCATTTTCCCCTAAATAGGCATATTTCAGGTGATTGGGTAACTCTTTTAATTCAAGCACAGGAGGTTTTTCAATAGAAGACATATTCTGTTTGAGATTAGAATCCCCTAGATCAAGAGATTCATAATGCCTACTCCATAATTCTTTCACCTCAGCCTCCTTGTGCACAATACCTTCTTCCACAAGTTCACTCTTATCAATTTCAGCAAGAGCTTTCACCAGATGATCACTTTGCTTGTAGAAGTGCTGTTGAACCCTAGAATCAAGAGACATCACAAAAGAGCACTCCTCAGTTCCTTGGTCAGGGAACTTGAGAGCATTCAACACATTGAACTTGATCTCTTGATCATTGACTCTCATAGTCAATTCTCCTTTTTGCACATCAATTAGAGTCTTTCCAGTAGCCAAGAAAGGTCTTCCAAGAATTATAGGTACCTCCTTATCTGCAACAAAATCTAAAATTACAAAGTCAGCAGGATATACAAATTTATCAACCTTTATCAGAACATCCTCAATAATTCCTTCTGGATGAGCAACAGATCTATCAGCAAGCTGTAAGGTAACAGTTGTAGGTCTGGCAACACCTATACCAAGCTGATCAAAAATAGACTTAAGCATCAAATTGATGCTTGCACCTAAGTCACAAAGAGCTCTGCCAGTATAAGTTTCACCAATTGAGAATGGAATAGTAAAACTGCCTCGATCCTTCCAAGTCATACCCTAATTTTGTCCGCCTAGGTTTAAAACCCTAATTTTCCGCAAATATAAATAAATTGAGAAGTGTGGTTTTATTTTGAAGAGTGAAGAGCATTGTGCATGCATTTTTGGGTTTTAAAAGTCATTCTAGGGCTTTTAAATTCATTGTTAGAGTGGAAATGCATTTGTTGTTAAAAAACAAGGTTTTTAGGGCAAAAGGGTATTTTGGTCATTGTAAAAAATAAGATAATTTCTCATCAAGAATCATTGTGCAATTTTAGAGAAATTTATTTGAGGCAAAACATTTTTGGTCATGTATGTATGTATGCGCATGCATGCATACATTGTGCACAAAATTTCAAAAAAAGGATCAAAAGGGAATATTCTACAAAAAGTTCCAAGATGTGATTTTTATGACATTTTTTGGTCATGGTGATCTCATAAAATGGCATATTCCTAAGGTTCCTAGTATGTGGCCTAAATTGGGTGTATTTTTGTACAATTATCCTAAAAAGAATAATCAAAAATGAAGGGATAATGGAATGGTCATATAATAGTACAATAGTACAAGATGACAACTAGCAAAACTTGGTGACCACTCCCACTACCTCTTCACCACGAATTTCACCCTCTCTATTCTCTCATTTTGTGTTTTCTCAATGTCCTCAATCCATGTGAGCCTCAATCCTAGCCTTTGATTCAAAATTAAAATCAAATCCTAGAGCACAACTAGTGCATATTGACCTAACTACCCTTAAACCTAATTGCTTTCTATATATACCCTATTAACCTCACCTCACAAAAAAAGCTTTTTGGCCTCACCATTCACTCATAAACCCTAGCACACAACTCCCTCCTCACCTTCTCTCCATTTTATGCGCCACCCCCTCTCCCTTCTCTCTAACTCACTTCTTCATTTCTCATCTACCCACACACATTCAATCCATCTTCCAAGCCTAAACACTAATTTTCAACCATCAATCCTTCATAAAATCACACAAAAGTTCAAGATCAAGGGTCATTTTTTGGAGATTGGAGACCAAGCTTGAAGATAAGTTGATTTGGTTGATTGTTTCTTCATCTATTGTGTTTATTTGGAGCTCATCTTAAGGTATGTGATTCCTAGACCCCTTCTCTTGTAAATCCTTGCATAAAGTCATCATTTCTTGCATATTTGTGAGATTTCCACTTCAAAAAATGTAGATCCTCTCTTTTAACTTCATTTTTTATGCTTGTACATATGTTAATCTCATGAATCTTTGTTTTGATGCTTTGATTTTGGGGTTATATGCATGATTTTGTTGTTTTAAGTGAAATAAAACGTTATTTGCTTTGATAATAATTTCGCATGCTTCAAATAAATATGTGTTTTATGATTTTTGTTGGTTATCATGGTTGAATCTTGTGAATAAATGCATCTATGTTTTGGTTATGTCACTCGCTTGCTTGATTTGGTTGACTTGTTAGAATAAATTGATGATTGGCCATTAAACTTGCAAATATTCAAACCTATGTTGTTAATTGTGAAATTTGTGATTTGAGAAAAATGAATTTGGGTTTTTGGTTCATTTATGATCCACAAATGATCTTGGGTTATGCTAAGTTGGCAAGAGATAGGTTACTTCAACCTTGATGCCTATGCGTGTAAGCATTTAAAAATTCAATTCCCATTTGATGTGTTTGTGAAATGTGAGCAAAAACGGGTCTATAAACAATTGAATTTGTGCACATGATTGGTCTCCAATGACCTTGATGCATCCTCAAGTTTAATCATGCTTTCTTTGCTCTTTGAGTTTATTGTAAATTGTTGTTTGAAGCTTGTGAAGTTTCGGCAAAGGATAGACTCACTTAACCGTGATGCACATGCATTTTGCATATTCATGCATTCTTACCTATTCTTGCATCCTTGCCTACTCATGCATTCTTGAATTGAAGCTTGGTACTCCATGCTTGATATACTTGTTTATGTGCTTGTGGTGCATTAAAATGTTGAATTGGTGTTCACAATTTGCTTGTTTTGATTTCCACCAATTGTTACTCGTTAGTAACTCTCCAAAACTTCAAAACCATGTTGCATACAAAGAACAACTTGTTACTCGTTAGTAACGTTCCAACTTCAAAACATTTTTTTTGCATTTACATAATCATTGATAAACAACTTCACTTCTTCTCAAAACAATTTCAAACTATTTTTCACAAATCAAACTTTGTTGAGGATAATGCGAAGCCTTTGCTTGCACGATTGTCAACAATGGGGTGCTAGTGATGATCACTTGGAGTCTTTGCTCAATTGATTATCATGGACACTCATTTTTCAAAAGAACTCTCATTTCACAAATTAAAAACTTTGTTGAGGGTAATGCGAAGCCTTTGCTTGCACGATCGTCAATAATGGGGTGCTAGTGGTGATCACTTGGAGTCTTTGCTCAATTGATTATCATGAACACTCATTTTTCAAAAGAACTCTCATTTCACAAATAAAAAACTTTGTTGAGGGTAATGCGAAGCCTTTGCTTGCACGATCGTCAATAATGGGGTGCTAGTGGTGATCACTTGGAGTCTTTGCTCAATTGATTATCATGAACACTCATTTTTCAAAAGAACTCTCATTTCACAAATTGAAAACTTTGTTGAGGATAATGCGAAGCATTTGCTTGCACGATCGTCAATAATGGGATGCTAGTGGTGATCACTCGAAACCTTTGTTGTTTGATCACTGTGAACATTCAATTTTCACAATTAAACAACTAAAAAATAAAAACCTTTTCTCGACAACCGAGAACTACGTAAGCTTTGAATTCTCCATCGCACTGGGAGATACGTAGGAGCGGGTCACATTCCCGTCAAGCACGACAAATGAAAACCATTTTATTTTCAAAAAAACAAACCCTTTTCCAAAACAAGGCAATTTCTAAAAACAAAACAATTTTCGAAAACAAGAACTACGTTGCTTTGATTCCCTCCCCGGGATACGTAGGCACGGTGCCCTCCCGTCAAGCGCAAAAGATTAAATTTTCCTTAAGTTTTTCCATAAAGTAAGGAGAGATAAAAACAAAGCATTTCTTAAATCAACCTTTTAAATCACACGTCAAATCGAGGTTCCCTTTCAGTAGAAAGGATGTGTGGGGTGCTCGTACCTTCCCCATGCATAACCGACCCCCGAACTCAAATCTCGTGGTTCCAAGGACCATTGTCTTTCAAGAAAGGTTTTTTTCAATGTTTTACCTCTAAAAAAATATTGGTGGCGACTCCAATTCATGTTGTGCGAAGAGAAATCCCTCCAAAGGATTTTTCGGGGTGCAACAGGCATCAAATTGATGCTTGCACCTAAGTCACAAAGAGCTCTGCCAGTATAAGTTTCACCAATTGAGAATGGAATAGTAAAACTGCCTCGATCCTTCAACTTGCTTGGAAGCTTGTTCTGCATGATCATACTACACTCTTCTGACATAGCTACTGTTTCAAACTCCCCAAGTCTCTTTCTTTTGGAAAACACATCTTTCATAAACTTTGCATAATTGGGCATTTGTTGAAGTGCTTCTACCAAAGGAACATTGATGTGAAGTTGTTTTAGCACCTCCAGAAATTTGCCAAATTGCTTATCTTGTTGGGCCTTTTTCAACCTTTGAGGATAAGGTGGATCAGGCAAAACTTGATCAGCAATCTTTGATGGAGTTGCTGCAGCATCAGATGCTGCAGCATCAACTGTGACAGCATCTGGTGCTTTTTGTTTCTCTTTTTTATCTTTTTCTTTTATTGCAGTTCCATTACTAGGATCAGTAGATGGTCCTTTCAAGTCCTTCCCACTCCTTAAAGATATAGCCTTGACTTGTTCCTTTCCCGTAGAAGATGTTGGTTCAGTAGTGGAAGGTAATGTTCCACTAGGTCTTTGGGTCAGGGCAGTGGCTATTTGACCAAGTTGATTCTCCAAGTTCTTGATTGCAGCTCCTTGGGTTTGATACTGAGTTTTAGTTTCATTCATGAAAGCCTTCAACATAAGTTCCATAGAGCTCTCTTCTTTTGCCTTGGATGGAGCAGGTGTTCCTGGTGGTGTTGCAGGAGCTGTAGCAGGTGTTGCATTGTCGCTCCATTTAAAATTAGGATGGTTCTTCCATCCAGGATTGTAGGTACGAGAATAAGGATTATTGTTCTTGTCATACCCAATATAGTTGACTGAAATAGGGTTTGCAGGGCATTCTTCATACAAATGTCCTCCTCCACAGTACACACAACTAGCAGAACCCACTGGTACTTGTTCAATTGCTGCCACTTTGGTTTCTGGTACAGATTCAATTGCTGCAGCATGTGTTGCTGCAGCACTGGGTGTACTCATGTTCTTGATCATGTTGGACAAGGATGCAACTTGAGCAGATAAAGCAGTAACTTCACTCACTTCATGCATACCAGCAACTTTCTTCTGAGCACTAACCCTGGCTGTTGGCCATTGATAGCTATTTGCAGCAATAGTTTCAATAAAATCATAAGCATCTTGGTAGGATCCATTCAGCAAGACTCCACCAGAAGAAGCATCAAGCATTAGTCTAGTTTGAGGTTCCAACCCATTGTAAAAAGTTTCCATTTGAACAACCACAGGCAACCCATTATGTGGACATTTTCTTAACAATTCTTTGAATCTTTCCCATGCTTCAAACAATGTTTCAAATTCAGTTTGTCTAAAAGATGTAATTTCAGTTCTCATCCTGGCATTCTTGATAGGTGGAAAATATTTTGTCATAAATTTTTCAGCCATCTCATTCCAAGTAGTGATAGAGTTCCAAGGAATTTAACCAAACCTTAGCTCTATCCTTCAAGGAATAAGGAAAAAGTTTAAGTTTAAAAGCATCATCACTTACACCAGGGAGAATGAAATTACTACAAACTTCTACAAATTGTTTTAAATGCAAATGTGGGTCCTCAGTAGGTCCTCCACCAAATTGCCCTATTGTTTGAAGCATTTGAAACATCATAGGCTTAAATTCAAAATGATTTGTGGCAAGTTCAGGCCTCACTATGCTAGTTTGCATAGTGTGAGGGTCAAAAATTGCATAATCCCTCATAGGTCTGTCCCTGTCATTAGCCATGCCAATGACTGTTTCATTCAAAACTTGTCTCACATGTTCAGGTTGCTCAATGGCAACTATAGTATGTTTGTCAGAACCATGGTTGCTAGGAGGTGGTGTGTTTCCATGATTAGAAGGTGGTGGTGTAGCCATATTGACAGCTCTTCCCAAAGAAATGAGACCAGAGTGGTTGTGTCCCCTTCTCAAAGCTCTAAACAGTCTATCTATCTCAGGATGAAGTTGATATTCTGGTGATCTGCGTCTGTACATATGCTGCAGCAACAGTTGCTGCAGCAATTAACTTACTGAAACAACCAAAAACAGAGCACTAGAATTAGCAACAAAAGAAATCACTAAATTGCCAATTAATTAAACAGTGTTTTATCAATTTAATCCCCGGCAACGGCGCCAAAAACTTGTTGCTTGAAAACGTGAACGTTCTTTTGTGCAAGTGTACACAATCGTAACAAGTAATATAATGAAAGTAGAGATCGTTCCCACGAGGATTAATTTGCCAAACAAGAGTTTAATCAAAGTAACAATTAGTGATTTTAGTAACAAAAGTAAATGACACACAATTGGTTGGGTAACAAGTAACAAACAACTAAAAAGGTATTAGGGTAGTGGAAATCAGATTTGGGACAAGTTGAGATGCAATACTTCAATAAATCCATTAAAATGCTCAAAATGCTATGTTAAGTGCTGCAGCACTAGGTGCTGCCGCAATTGTGCATTATGTCTAATGCTTAACACTAGGCTTTAGTCGCCCCAAATTATGTCTAATTCGGAAGAGATTATTTCCCTAGGCTACTGGAGAACAAGCAGCATTACACCTAAGTGTTTTACCTCATGGCTTATGCCTCTCCTATGTCTAGGACTCAAGCAAGGAACAACTATATGTCTATAGTGCAACATACCATGTTATCTTGTGAGATATATATATACAAACCATGTCTGTGAATGTATATCTACTTAGATTAGACGGCCAATCCTAATCTAAGATGGAAATAGTAAAAACACACAAGATAAAGCGCTCAACACAATAACACAAGCATTAAGAACAATTTAACTTCATTAAATTCATAATAGCATCCCAACTACAGAGGTTTAGCTCATATTGAGCTTACACAACATTACAACTAAACTAAACATCAAGGGAAGTAAGAATTTCATACTAAAACCCGAGAAGAGAAGTTCAGCTACAAGTCTTGATACTGAGACAGCTTCAATGGTGATCCACCAAGCAATTCCAGCTCTCAAACTGTAGCTCCTTCAAAGATGAAGTAGATCTAACGTTGCTGCAGCAATCAATATCCCAGCAATTGATTCTAAGTAACAATGGAGGCACAAAAACTTGAGGCTATGTCTATACCTCAGGAATTCGGCTTAACCTAGTTCTGGGGGTGAGTGCCTTTATATAGGGAAGGCCTTGGGATGAGAGAAACCCTAAATGGTGGAGGCACATTTTGTCCTTTTCAAGGCACAATGTCCTTTTTGCCCAAAACCCCTAGGTCATTCACGCATCACCAATGATTGGCACGCACACCCACTCATGACACACGCTGACAGCTGTCCTTGCCTTGATTTCCGTGTTTCTTGCTACATTCTCTCTCATGTTGCGTAAAATGGCAATGCTGCCACAACAGGTGCTGCAGCAATTAAACACACATATTAAACCACAATTGGGCACAAAAGTGCCCATTAATAACATAATTAAGCTTGCACCTTTAATTATTCTAAACTAACATATTTTCAACATTAATCACTAAATTGCTTGAGAATTAACAATGATTTAAGCTTGAAATAAGAGGTAATAACAATCATATTTGATTGTTATCAGGGGGCGTGTGAGCATGATTTGGAAAGATAAGAAGCATGGATACAACTTTCATGTTTCCTACAAAGTCTAGATCGAACGTCTCCGACGCCTGCTGGTCGCCCAAGATTGGGGCGACCACTTCTTGGTCGCCCGCGCGCAACCTTGGAGGACGGTCTGGTCTGAAGAGCATAACTCCGTCCATGTTTATCCGATGGGAGAGTGTGAGAATGAGTTGGAAATCTAAGAAGCATTCCTAGAACTTTCATGTTGGACTCAAAATCTAATTCAGACGTGGTCGTCCCCTTCTGGTCGCCCAAGTTTGGGGCGACCACTTCTTGGTCACCCACGCGCAACCTTGGAGGATTGTCTGGTCTGAATTGCATAACTTCGTCCATGTTTATCCGATGGGGGAGTGTCAGCATGCGTTGGAAATCTAAGAAGCATGGCTACAACTTTCATGTTGGACTCAAAATCTAATTCGGACGTGGTCGACCCCTTATGGTCGCCCAAGATTGGGGCGACCACTTCTTGGTCGCCCGCGGGCAACCTTGGAGGACAGTCTGGTCTGAAGAGGATAACCTCGTCCATGTTTATTCGATAGGGACGTGTGAGTATGCGTTGGAAAGCTGAGAAACAGAGATATAATTCTTATGTTTAGTTCAGAATCCAATTCTGACTTCCTCGACCCCTGTCGGTCGCCCAAGATTGGGGCGCCCACTTCTTGGTCCCCTGCGTGCAACCTTGGTGGTCTGTCTGGTATGGAGACCATAACTTTGTCCATATTTATCCGATGGGGGCGTGTGAGCATGCGTTGGAAATATTAGAAGCAGAGCTACAATTCTTATGTTGAGCTCAAAATCTAATTCGGACGTATTCAACCCCTGTGGAGGGCTGTGTAGTCTGACAACCTTGGAGGCATGGGCAACCCAAAGATACTGAGCATCGATCGTGCAAAGATGAAAGGGCAAATGTACTTAAAGCAAAAGGAAATCAAGAGTGCAACAAAGTATCAAAAGCAGAAACGATCAAAGTTTGGATTACTACAAAAGTCAGACCAAATGCAAATTTGGATCTTCCGGAGTAGCGTGGGAGCTGTCGTTTGGATTCCGTGGGGTAGAAGGAGGAGCAGAGGTCGAACCCACCGCAGGTCCTTTCCCAGCCCGTGAAAGCATCCGAGCGAATGACGATCCTTTACACACCATGTTACCTGCAAAAGAAGAAGAGATAAACATTAGTCACAAAGAAAAGATGTTAAGCAAAAAAAAGATCATGGGCAACCCAAAGAGTATGGGCGACCATGCTCGCGAGGCGACCCAAAGACTGTGGGCAACGATACAAGAACCAAGTCATAAGATAAAGAAGACAACAAACCTAAAGCCTCAACCAACTCATCAGGAGATCTAGCCAAATCTAGATCGTCCAAATCTAGATCGTCCATCTTCAAAGATCGCCCCGTCAAAGTCTCCTCGCTCACCAAAATCAAAAATGGCTCGTGAAATCACCCCTAGCTCGTCCGTGACTGAAGAGGACCTCAGTCGTCACCGGTGCTCACTCCTACCTCGCACGTGAGAAGCTCTTTGGTCGCCGCCAGGTGAGAGGTCGCCCAAGAAGAGCCCTCGTCCGAGAGGAGTGGTCGTCCGAGAGGAGTAGTCGCCCAAGAGGGGTGGTCATCCAAAGAGGGTGGTCGCCCAAGAAGGGTAGCTCGCCCAAAAAAGTGCGTCTCACACCAAGAAGGAAAAGGGGTCGCCCAAGTCACACGATGGATGGTTGCTCCCTAGAACCGCAGATCATCCACCAACAAAACATAACTTAGAGCACACATAAAGTGGTCGTATACCTTGAGCTCCAGATCAAGCTAAATCTAAAGAGGAAAATATCAAATCTTCCTAAGGTATCCAGATCCTACCAAGCTCGCTACACAATTAAAAATTGAAGATAGAAGAGTTGAAAGAAAAATACCTGAAATCAAGTACGGTGGTCGTCCGTGATGATGGTCGCCCGCGTGGGAGGATGGTCTGATCGTCGCCCGCGTGTGATGATGATCAGGTCGCCGCCAAGAGAGTGCAGATCGTCCGCAGGGAAGAAGACCAGAGTCACCCACTGGATATAGAAATAAGAGTATGATCAGGCTCACAGTAGGGCAATTGGATGAGGAGTCACAATTTAGAACACACAACATAATAATCGGGACAAATTTCTAGCAATGAAAATCAAGGTGGCAGTCCATGAGAGTTAATTCAAATCGAATTAAAGATCAAACAACCAAGTCTCAAAGAGACCTAAATACTAAGGTATTCAGGTCCTACCAAATTACCAAATTACTAAGAGTTGAAGGAAAAATTACCTGGATGATAGCGTGCTCGTTCAAACCGGAAGAGGAGAGTCCCAGTCAAGCAAGGTGCTCGTCCAAACCGAAAAAGGAGAGTGCCTGTCCAAAACACAACTTGGTAAATTAAAACACCAAAGTTGTTGAATCCTGTCAAGCTCACCACATTGAAACCAAATAATGCATAAAGAGAAAAAAAATGAATGAGGGTACCGTGAAGAATGAGGTCGCCCACCAACAATGCTCGCATAAGGGAGCCTCACGCACGACTACGTAATCGTCCACGCAGGTCGTCCAACAACAAGAGCAATTAACCAGGTCGTCCACGCAGGTCGTCCCTAAGCAGAGCAGGTCCTCCGCGAGCAGAGCGGGTCGTCCGCTTGTGGCTTGGTCGTTCGCAAGGAGAAGGCCAGGTCGCCCGAAGATCAGGTCGCACCAAGGAGAGGTTGCGCCTCGCGGATGGTCGGCCGATCTACCAAAGTGTTCGTCGCGAGCCCACAGCCAGATCGAGTCGACCGTTGAAAGGTCGCCTAGGGGAGCTCCACGCGCAAAGAGGTACTCGCCCCCTCCCTCGCGAACTGCAGGTCGCTAGCCTGCGAAGAGGACGCCCACGAGAAGAGCGGGTCGTCGCTCTAACGGGTCACCTGCGGAGACAGCGCCCACGATGCAGGGCCGAGTTGATCTGGTCGCGCGTCCGTCGTGGTCGTCCCAGGGGCAGTGGTCGCTTACGGGAAGAGGAGCGGGTCGCCCACAAGTTTGATCGTCCGTAAAAGAAGTGGTCGTCCGCGCGCTGTGATCGATTGATCGGACGGGTCGTCCCGTATGGCAGATCGCCCAAGAGCAGATGGAGGTCGCTCTAGAGAGTTCTTTGAAGAAAAGTGAAGTTTTTCACGACCACCCCTCAATTACCAAATGATCCGTTACGATTTCGACCGCCGAAAATTTCAGAAGTAGTAAATTGGGGGCATGACCATCCGAACTACTGATCAAGCCTACGCCCGCTCGGCGATCGAGCTTGGCTTGGGGGGCAACTGTTCTGGACTGGGCCATTCGTCAGGCCCAACCCAGTAGTGGTCATCCAACCCAGCAAGGGGAGGATCAGTTCAACTGGGCCTAGTCTAGTAAGTGATCATCCAGCCCAATAACAGAATGATCAGTCCAACTGATACTTGGGCCCCCAGCGCATGTGGGCTATCCGACATCAACGATCCAGACTAATCACTATAAATAACATCAATCACCAGGTGTCAGGTACGCAATTCATTTGAATATTCACTAGATTGTACTGTAGCTCGATATAGCTGACTTGCGCGTCGGAGTGTCCTTGCAGGTACACCCCCCCGGCGCGCGCGTGCGCGCGCGCGTTCAGGTCATCCTCCGCCTATAGTAGCAGACGGACCGTCCCTCGATCATCCACGCGGAAGACCCGTAGGTACGGTTCACACACAATCTCAATTCAACAAAAATCACACGTCCCAATTTCCCAATCCCATCCCAATTTCCCAAGCTGGCATATATGGCACAATGACGGAGCCCCAAGGTAACCTCTGAAAAGAGAAATTTGTGAAAATGGTGCGTACTCTCCGTGGTCCTCCCAAGGCCTCCATATGACCTCCTCCCGTCCTAACTCATCTCGCCGCTCCTGAAAATCTATAAGCTTGACAGTGTCACACTTTTGATTCCCTCACCTGTTGCAACGTGGACGCTCAGACGCACCGAAGTCTTTGTGCACTACGATAGTGGGGAAATACTCATAAATTCCACGCTGAAATAAACAATGAATAAATAAATTACTAAGTAATTATATAAATAAAAGTAATTAATTATTAGTAAAAAAAGTAATTAATTATTACTTGTAGTAGAGAAGCGTATCTGCCAATCAGCGATGTATCCCAAAAACAGGGGTCGTAATTAATGATCTCGGGTTAAATTTTGTATTTGAAAAAATTAAATTAACATCTTGGAGCTGGTTTTTATCAAGAAAGGGAAGGAAAGTGAGTATATATGGTTATTCGGATTGGAATAATAATAATCCTTTATCATGCTTGGAAGCTATATAATTCCGGTGATTTAATTTAGCCTGCTGTTGTACAAATTAATTCTTATAAATAGTGGTGATATTGGCTTTTGGGATTATAAAGCTGAATATAGATATGGAGGAATGCAAGTAAACAAGTAAACACCTCCTCTCATTAAGAGTAATTTTGGAATATTTGGAGTTGGGGGGTGTGGGGTGAATAGGGAGGGATGTGGGAAAAACATGGGCCAAATATATAGCCGAGGTTATTTTGGCCAGACTTGGTCCAACTTGATAATTTACTATCCCAGTTTGGGCTAGTGCATTATGGGCTAGTTCGGGTAATTGTCAATTTTGTTGCCACAATGATGGACACTATATTACATATTGCTTCCATATCGGGACCTTTTAAGTTTAGTCCTTACAAAATAGAAATAGATGTTTTAGTGCCCTACTTATTTTTTGTTTACAAAAATAGTCTCTGATGTTAATTGCTGCTGAGTTGGCAAACATTCTTCTAATGTGGCATTCACATGTGGTATTTTTATTGACGTGCCTTTCTTATGTGGCATTACTAACGGATGTGGATCCTCCTCTCTCACTTACTTCATCTTCCTCACCTTGACAATTCATTGAACACTTTGCATCATACTTCTCCTTCTTTTTGCACAAGCAACACCAACATCTCTAATTAAGGCTCTGTTTGGCAAGCCAAATTCGCTAACTTATAGCAGATAGCTTATAGCGGATAAGCTACTTGCAAGTGTTTGGCACAACAAACTTATAGCATTTTTCAGTAGAAGTAGCGTTTGATCAGTGTTTCACTTTTTTTCTCATTTTTACCCTTGCTACTTTAATTAAATTTCTTATTTATCCTCTACTAACTTAATGTTCTCTCTTCTTTTCAAACATTAATTACAAATGTCTATTTATGTCATTTTATATTTTTTTTTGACAAGAATGTCATTTTATATTTATAAGCTAGTTCAACCGATAATTTTACCTAAAACTTTAAATTCAATCCGCTAGCTTGTCCGCTATCTGCTATCCGCTATAAGCTAGTTAATTTATCCGCTATCTGCTAGCTTATCCGCTATTTTTTTTCCAAACAGAGCCGAAGAATACTATAGTAATACAATAACACTCAATAATTATTTTGACAAGGTATTTAACTACTGCACTAGTGACCAAATCATGTATATCAATACATCAATACATTATAATAAAATCAAGTGTCACCAGATATTTCCATACCAGACATCTTAATTAGCTGCCATTTGTCCAAAATTCGGGGTATTTTGGCGAATTTACCACTAAATGTCAAAATGAATTCAGCTTTTTCAGGAAAAAACACTTCATTGCAGCACTGGCACCTTTTTTTCGAAAAAACTAACTATTGTCAAAAAAAATTCAACCATTACAATAATTATAAAATAATTTAATTAATACTAGTAATTAAATATTAAATTATCTACAATTTTCTATTTGATATAATCTACTCAAACTACTAAAATGGATCAATTTTACCACTAACAACTGTACAAATAAAAATTAACCACTATCGAAAATACCAAATTAACTTTTTTTAATAACATCATAATTTACTTAAAATGATTAAATTAATATTAAATGATCTAACATCGCCAACGGGAGTGCCAACAGAAGTGCCAATGGGAGTACCCACGGAGAGAGCACCCACAGAATCTCCAGCGAAAGTACCAACCGGAGTGCATATCTTTTATTAAATCTCATTTTCTTTTTTCCTGATCTTTACTCCATTATTAATATTATATGATGATACTGACTTTCTTTTAACTTTTTGCAACACAAGATTTTAACAAATTTGAAATATAGCCTTTTATCGAGTTTTTCCTATTTCTTTTATTACATTTTATAACTTTCAATGTATTTATAATTTCATAGCAAATATAACAAATACAAGGTCACTTGTGCGGATGCGCGAGTAAAATATATACGAGTTACATTTCTAAAACTTAACACCGTTTTGAAAAAAAATCTTAACATCTCATTACTAAACAAAAGTGTGATTGTAATTTCCTTTTAAGAAAATGCTTCTCAAGCTTTTGATTTCTATATATATATATATATATATATATATATATATATAAATATATAAAGTACTTAAAAACATTTTTCAAACAATATAAGCCCATGGGTTGGCTCGTTTGGCCTGTGGCTCGCAGACAGTTGGGTTGGGCTATCACCTTAGTACCCCAAATAATTTTGGCCCAGCCCAATCCAACATAAAGTCTCAACTATTTTGGAACATTGAATTAAGATGAATTTATTTCTTGACCAAAAAAAAAAGATGAATTTATCTAGGTAAATCAAGATATCTCCTGCACCGATGATTACTGAGATCTATTTAGTAAGTTCATCCCTCTTATTAAATATTTTTCCATACGCACTAGTCAAAATCAAACATTGATCAATAATCAATTAGTTGAGGAGTTCAAGTATATACTACTTATGCTGCTGCACCATGTTGGTGAATGGAAATTAACTTTTGTTTTGGCCATTTGGGATAGATCTGAATAGAGATTTTTTAAAGAAGTGAAGCTCCCCTCGGAAATATAATGTCCTGTGTGTAGACAAACATATGAACAGAGGCAGTGGGTGGAATCAAACGGTGTAAAATATAGCAACTAGCTAACAAGTATAATTACAAGAATTTGATGATTAGATAATACAAATCAGAAAACGACAAATAGAACAATATTAAAAGAAGTGGTTGGCATATTTAGTTTCTATCAAACCGGAGCCTTTTCACAACTAGAAAGAGATCTTTTTATGGTAAGTCAAAAGCCTCTAAAAAAAGAAAAACAGTAGATTTGAAATGATACAGTGATGTCAAGTAAGGGAACATAGCACTACGCAAAAAACACAACAAAATTTTAGCATCATCTGTTGAAATTCCTTCCTCACAATGTACTGCAGCATAACAAACCCTTGTAAATTAACAATGAATGAACAGATAGATTCATAGATAGATACTCGCAGACCCTTGATCTACTACTACTCCAGAATCCTCATCAGCGAAGAAAATGGAAAAAGAAAGCACTGCACTGAATAAAATTATTCCTATATCATACATATCATTTGCATCAATCATTGAACTGAACTGGTTATGCACGATCAAACTGTCAAAGCCTGTCTCAGCCTTCCTAAGAGATCCTTAGCTGTCACGCAGTTTTCCTTGTTCATCTGCAACACAATTATCAAGATCTTGGTCTAGCAATCAAATTAATTAATCAATCTGAAATTAATGCAAAACTATAGTACTATATACTACTTGCATGACTCTGGACACAAGTTGTATTGATTTTTTAATAGCTAGTTAGTTATCTATATAGTTTCAAGATATAGTATATCCTTTGAAACAGCATGAATAATTATTATTAATCTAATGACAGAATACAATCATGTTACTAGTGAGATTAAAAGATAAGTGGGAAATCCAGCCTTGCTAGAATCAATATTTTCACAGCTAGCAAAACAGTAGTTAAATTCAAATATTAACGACTGATACACTTAGAATGCTGAACAGCTAGCTGAATATTAATTTATTTACCTGAGCAACAATAGTTACATCGACAATGTTGTTTCCAAAGGGCAAAAAACTACTACTCTGGACAGTAAGATTATGGTTTTCTAATTCACCAAGTACGTTAGCCACACGGCGACTATGTTTATCACATTGAATCTTGATGAGCACGTCTTTGCTAGAAACTCTTACTTCGATTTCTGGGAGTGACTTGCTATTGCAGTTGCCGCCAGCACGAGAGGAGTTATCAATATCATCATCGTCGGTGAAGAGAATAGATTTCTTAACTAAGACTGAGGATCCACTTTCTTTCTTGGCCACTTGATCCTCTAGTGTCTGCACGCGCTCTTGTAATTGTTTCATATACTTTATAGCATCTCCCAATACAGAAGCCTTGTCCAGCTGCACAGCCAATGCAACATATATAACCATATATAATATAAATTAATTCAATAATTAGGTTTACTTTTTGCATGTGTTTCTATCATCAATTAGTAATACTAAATTGGGGTACGGCATTAGGATACTAAGGATTTCCTTAGTTTTTTATACTAAATTAGTATCAGCCATTAGATCTGTATTTTTTTAATTAAATTTGATTCAAAGGCTGTCAATTAAAGAGGGTACCAATGTAATTTTACACATCCCAACCATCCATTAATAAAAAAACATTTTTATTTATTAATTTTTTATATTTATATATATATATAAATATATATGTGGTGGTCGGCGGCGAAGCTCCGGCGACCGACGGCGGTTGGTGGCGGCGGCCATGGTGGTGCCATTAACCACAAATATGAAGTCTGTGGTTAGTGGCCACTAACCACAGACTTTATATTTATGGTTACCGAATTTTTTTAATTACTGTGGAAATGACTTTATATTTGTGGTTACCTTCTTGAGGCCAGGAACGATGGCAGAAAGAGCAATGAAACTTTGTGTGAGTTTTTCCCTTCGTTTTCTTTCGGCTATTACGTGTTCTTTAGCTTGGATTGTGTTCCTGAAATTTTTTCGGTTATCATAATTTGAGACAACTTTTTCCTCATCTTCCTCCTCCTCAATATTACTATTACATCCCTTCTGAAAAGAAATGAGTTGTGCTGTTGATGATGGAGGACTACTAACAGGACTAGTTTGAAGAGGGAAACGATTTGGTTTGGTTTCGTAGTTGATATGGGAATCACTCTGTGGAGACTCAGATTTGAAAGAGTACTGCGCCTGGATATTGAAATTGTCAAGTGGATATTTAAAAGAATCCGTAGTAGTAGGGTATTGGTGAAAGAAAATAGGATCCTCCATCTGTTCAAGTAGTAATTAATTAAGATTATCAGTAATTAAGGTTATATAATTTGCTTAACAGCTTATGAGTTCTCGCTAGGTATATATATATATATGCTTACAGTTACAAGTTCAGCCATATAGTTGAGGGAGGCAATTTCCATCGTCTTCACTTTCCTTTGGTATGATGGCCGGGGCACAGTAAAAGAGTCAAAAATAATCAATATCTAAAATTTCAAGAGTGAAAAAAGTAAAAAGTTTATGCTGAAAACATAAGATATGTAAAGAGAAAAGTAGATTAAAGTTGTTAAATTTTGTTTGAATGAGATCATGCATAGTGAAAAGAAATGGACAGTGTACTGAGATGTCATGGAGAAAAAAAACACAAAACCTGGGTGGAAGGAAAGGAAAAGTAGATTGAGAAAATAGCTTACCTTTGTTTATGAAGGAAATTAGAAGAAGAAAAGAGAGAAGAGATCAACTTCCAAAATTGTAAGGTGAGAAGAACAAATTAAGGTTCCAAGGTTTTATATAGAGGGAACCAAACCATACACGTTTCGTATATGCACGTGTTAAAATGTATCCATTTTATATTGTTTTAGAGTAATAACATTATTGTTTTAGAGTAATAACAAGTTTCAAACAGCATTATTGTTTTAGAGCAATGTTATTTAGTCAAAATTTTATAGCCAAAAACCAAATTACAACACCAATTTACCAAGTTTTTTAAGCAAATAATCAACTTATTTTTTCACAGTTTTCTAGGCTATTGATTAAAAATCGTAAAAAAGTATGTTGGTTATTTACTTAAAAAACTTGGAGAATTAATGTTGTAATGTGGTTTTTGGCTATTTTTTGCTAGAAAAATTTGTTCAAATAACATTATTGATATTTGTGTACGACTGATCCATGTCTTCACTCGTTCAGTTTGGTCAAACTATGGGTTCTATACGCTCATTATCTTCCTCTCTTTAGAACAACATCTTAGTACGTCCCTTGTCAGAATTTAAGGTTTATAATTCGTTGGATCTCGCACTGGATTCAGATCTAAGATCTCTCAAGGTTTTGCAAAAATTCAAAACTCATAACAAAACGTGTCAATTTGTGTCAACAAAAAAAAACAAAGCGTGTCAATTTGAGTTTGTAATAATGATATGCAATCAGTTACAACATATCCATCATAGCAAGTGAAACAAAATACTCTTTTTGGAAGTTGAGAGGGGAGAACCATACGAATCTGCAAAGTCGGGGGTACTGATGGCCAACAAGGTTCCTCAGCATAGTTAGATATAGGAAAAACTAGTGGATACTACGCACCGATTACATGATAAAAAAAAATGAAAAAAATATTGTGGGATGAAAAATAATCAAAAATCTCCCTTTAAATATTAAGGGTTGTTAAACTTCAAACCATTCACCACCACTCTCCGATGGTTAAAATCCTAGTTTTCTCTTCCCCCTCGCTTTGACACAAGCATGGAAACAACTCTCTTTTTTCTTCAAAAGAAAATCGATCCCATTACTACCGGCTGTAATACACGTGTGATGCACGGGGTCTCTAAATTTGCGGTGTAAAATATAATTTTTTTAGTTTGGACTATTGTTGGCTACCCATGGAGTGTCTGAGCGTTTTCAAGAAAAGACTTATGCAAGCCACTTGTGATTAGGAGCAAATTTCGCACTATTGCATATTATATATTGAAAGACAAAGAAGCAACTCTTCAATAGGATTACACTGCAGAGCTCAGGTAGTTATATTTTAGCTTATTTGAGCCAAAAATATAATGTCACGTTTTGTTTTCATTTAGATAATAATCAACTAATTTTATCCAAGTCATATGTTCAATTAAGCGTCTCAAATGCAAAATTAAAATTCGTAAGATCTCGAGAACTATAAACAAAGTTGGAAGAAGATGATGGGGGTTCTAATGTAAATGCTACAACGCGTTACTCAACTATAAAATATAAAATAAAAATATAAACACCAATTTAAATATGCATATTATACATGGTGGTGTGAAATGGCCAAAATTAAGAAGACAAAACAAATAGAAAGTGAAACGTGTGGGTATCATGCAAGATTGGTTGAAAACCGCTAATAAAATAGAAGCACCTAAACAAAGTTGAAAGAAAATGATGTGGGGTTCTATTGTAAATGGGACTGAAATTTCAGTGGGAGTAAATGCGAATAAATGTGGTTACATTACTACGAAGAAGACAACAAAATTAGAAAGTGAAACTCGTGAGGTATCATGCAGGGTTGGATGAAAACCACCAATGACATAAAAACACATATACAAAGTTGAAATAAGATGATGAGGAATTCTACTGTAAATCTGACTGAAGTTCCTTGCATAACTCTTTTTCTTGACCGGAAGTTCCTTGCATAACTCAAATAGCTACATTTTAACTTATCTAAGCCAATAGTATAATGTCACTTTTTGTTTTCATTAGTATAATAATGAACTAATTTATTCAAGTTATATGTTCAATTAAGCACCTCAAATACAAAACTAAAATCAGCAGTAAAATCTCGAGGACTATTAACAAAGTTGAAAGAAGATGAAGTTCCCGCGAAAGTAAATTTTGCTACGTGGTACTCAAATACAAAAGAAAGAAAAGAAGATAACACAATTAGAAAGTGAGACACTTGAGTATCATGTAGGGTTGGATGAAAACCACAAATAAATTAGAAGTACCTATACAAAGTCGAATAAAATGATGTCGAGTTCTATTGTAAAAGGAAGAAAAGAAGAAAACACAAGGGAAAGTGAAGTACGTGGGTATCGTGCAGTGTTGGATGAAAATCACCAATAAAACTAGAAGCAACCTAATTAAACAAAGTTATCAGAGTTTCTATTGTAAATGTGGTTGAAGTTCCCGCATGATGAGGTATCTGTTGTGGTAAAAGGATGTGCAAGTATACATAGTCTAAAACAAGTAATATAATGAAAGTAGAGTATCGTACCCACAGGGATTGGATTAATTTTAAAGAGTTTAAAGTAATAGCAATGCTAGTGATAAAAAGAAATGAAAAATAAAATAAAGTTGATGTGAGGATGGTGTATGCAAACAGAATGTAAATTAAAGCAAGTAAAAGATGTTGTGTTTCAATTGAGAGAGATGGTTGAAATACTCTTTCCTAAGTAAATTCACTTTGATGTCATTATGTTACATATGATGCTCATGCAATCATTGCTCCTGCAATGATTGCACCTGCAATCATTGCTTCTGCAATGATTGCACCTGCAATGGATGCTGTAATAAAATGACTTGTGCATTTCTGCAACTTTCTTCAGGGTTTCGTTATAAGTCTTATGTCTAAGCTCTAAATAAGTTCACCCTTGTCTTTTATACCCTTACAGATTCACCCTATGGACTATGCTATCTTATGTCTAAGTCTTAGCATGGTTTTAATAAAGTTTCCTCTTATTAAAACACTTATCCATATTAGTTCTTGAGTTCAAATCACAAACCACTTCTGTATTTATGACCCTATTTATTCTAAGTGATCAATCTCAAAATAAGTTGAAAGAATTATAGCACAAGAACCAAATTGCAAGAACATCAATATAACATAATAACTATTCAAAGCTTCATTACAAAGTTAAGATATTCCAACCATAAAGAGTTTAGTTCATGCTTAACATAAATAGGCACATATAAACAGAATGAGACATGTTTATAAGAAAGAAAATACAAAGGAAATGAGATGAGATAGGAATTACACACATGAAGATCCTTTGCATTTTCTACCTAGCTTATGTTGAGGAGAACACTTCTCAACAATGGAAAACACCAACAAGAACTCCACGAGAAGAGAAGGAAGAAGTTGTCACTTTCTTTCCTTCTTTTCAAGCTTTGTTGAGTACCTCTAACTCTAAAAATATAATGCAACTATCTACTAAACTATGGAGATGGAGAGAATATAATAACTAGTGATATTCTATGATCTGTTTTTGAATGGAGAAGAGGGGATGTATTTATAGGCTTCCAACAGTGAGTTTGCCTTGGTTACCAAGCTGAACTATGGTTACTTTTTCACTTGTCTTCAAAAAGCAAGATTGGAAGTCCCACCAACTATGAAGAGTGGTCCAACGATGTGTGGACAAGTGTACTTAAAAAGTTACAACTTGTTGTCCAAGGGGTCTGAATTTGACGCTGCAACCATTCACTTGCACAACTTGCACTTGCAACTTGGCATGTTGACGTCGTCATCATAGTGCAGGAGCATTCTATGTTGTGGTCATTGTAGGTGCAATGATTGCTGGCGCAATGCCTCTGTCTTCAGTGAATCTGCTTATTGCTAGTGCATTGTCATCTGGGCACATTGCAGGTGCAATGGTTGTTAGCATTATTGCAGGTGCAATGTATCTGCTTTCTTCAGAACTTCTATTTCCTGTATTGCAGGTGCAATGGTTGCTTGACCTATTGCAGGTGCAATGATTGCTGCAACAATTGAACAAACACATAAAATGCCACAAATCATGATAATCAATGATGATGAGTTCCTAAATTAAAGATGTTGTTTTTAGATTTGAAAGCGTATATAACTCTATATAAAATAGAGTTATCAGTATCTATGGCATATTATATATTGCTAGAAAAATACGCAGCTCTAAGTAATGATGGATGCAAACAAACACGAAGAGAGAAGTTATTCATTTATAAGCTATAAATCCTAAAATTAAGAAATATATTTGCGATTTGGTATTGATCAAACTAAATGGATTCAATAGATATTTTAGGCACACAATAATATGGTTCTAAAAAATATTAGAAGGAGAAGTATTAAAATAAATTAATTTTTGAAATGTTCAGAAAAATATGGTTCTAAAAAATATAAAGAGAAGAAATTTAAAATGAAATTTATTTTTTAAAGTGGTCAAATTACTAAAAAGGTGAGTTGCACGGGTTAGTGTCGCGAAATTGTTTTTATAACCAAACCGGTTATTTAGGAATGGACTTTGAGTATTTGAATAGGTAATTTTTTTTGAAACGCTAAAGTACCCCAAAACACACCATTTAACATTGTACTTTACTTATTTTTTCCCAAAATTATTATTATTTTTCCACCAAATCTGTTACTGAAAAACAAACTTTATATATTTAAACAGTTAAAACTTTTTGTGAACCCTAAATTACACTTAAACACACCGCTTAGCATCTAAATTTACGTATTTTGTCATGAAATTAATTTTTTTTCACCTAACCGGTTATTGAGGAACGAACGTCGTGTATTTGAATATCTAAATTTTCTTCCGGACCGTAATGTACTACTTAAAATTTGGAAAAGAGAAAAAAGAAAAATTGCTAAAGTACCTAAAACACACTGTTTAGGAGCACACTTTATGTATTTTATCACGAAATTTTTTTCTTCACCAAACTGGTTATTGAGGAACGTAATTTGCATATTTGAAGAGTTGTTTTTTCCTAAACACTAAAGTATACAAAAACACACAATCTCACTTTGCACATTTTGTCATGAATTTTTTTTTCCACCTAACCGATTATTGTGGAATGAACTTATTTACATATTTGAACATCTAAAATTTAATCTAGACTCTAAAGTACCCCAAAATAGACTGCTTAGCATCACACTTTACATACTCTATCTCATCACCTTTTAACCAAAATGCGGGTAGATGTAGGGAATTATGAATTTTAGAGAAACCTAATCTGAATGAATCCCCCTGCATTAAATAATTTAAAGGACAAGATTTGTTGTTATATGAATCCAATGGTGCTCAAAACATTAACTGTATTTGGTCAAAAAAAAAATTAGATGTAGTGACTAAACTATTTTATTAACTGCAGTGAATTAAGCTCCCAAATAGCGTATAACATCTCACTTTTTTTCTTCCATTTTTACGCTTATTATCTTTGTTAAATTATTTCTCTACCTTCATTAAAATAAATTAAACAATTTCAAATCCATGACTTTTATGTCATTTTATATTTATTAGTTAGCTTAACCGATAGTTTTACTAAACACGTCATTTGCTTATTCGTTAGCTTATCCACTAACAGTTATTTTTACCTATTAATTAGAGCGTAAGTAAGAGTACTTGAATGAAAATGTAAAGTAGATACAAAAATATTTAAAATCATTAAAATATGTATGTTTAACTTCAATTGAATTAAATATCACCTAAAAACTAAAACGTGGGATTCTACTTTGATATATGACATAAAGGGATAGATAACTAATGTTTTTCGAAAGGTGAGGGATGGATAATACTAAACTATTTTTTTCTTTCTCTATTGTGTTTAAGTAGTTATTTCTCCCCCTTTTATTGAGTTAACGAAGGGTAAACTAACAAAGGTCGGTCCGAACGCTAATGGGTTCGGATCTCATACCCTAAGGTTGTGTTTGAATTTTGGGTATGGTAAAAACTCTATAAAAAGTGGAGAATTACACGGATCGACAAATTAAGCTGGATATATGTGACTAGCCAGGTTCCTAGATGTAAATTAATCATTGACAACCGGTGGAAAATACGTACTAAGTAACAATAAAAGATAATGAAGGATAAAAATGAGAAGGAATTAAAAAACTAAAAGAAATCATATAATATAGTAACAATAAAAGATAATGAAGGATAAAAATAAGAAGGAATTAAGAAACTAAAAGAAATTATACAATTTCATTTCCTTTATATAGAGGTATAGATAACACCCATAAAAAGCAAGTACTTTGAATAGTCTGCGAATTCTATCAAATTAGTTTTTAAAATTTAAGAAAATTGTATCATTATTTTTGTAAGAGACTACATATAAAACTTTGATAATTAGTTTGACAAATGCCACAATATTTACAAACTATTTATTTTTTTCATATACTGAATATGAGAATAAATGTAAATTTAGAGACTAAATTTAGGATTTACTTTTAAAATGTTTAGAGTTATATAGTTTGGTATGAAAAGGAAATTTTCAACAATCCTATAAACCGACAATTTTGAGGGTAATTTTTTTGCACCTCTAATCCAGGGTCTTGCGTCCGACACTAATTACACCATTGTCATATCATATATAAAGTCCTATTTATATTAACGCCATCATATTATATATCATATATTTTTTATAATAACAAATTTAGGGTAAAAGGATGACGTATCAGTCTACGACAAGAAAAACTTTTAGGTTTATTGAGTATTTAAAAAAAATTACATGTACCCTTAAAAGAACTAAGGGTGATTTAAACCCACAATCCATCGTAAACAAATATTGCCATGCCCTATTAGATCAATCCCATAGAGTTATGTATATCATATACTTGTGGAAAAGACACTAACATTATATAAACTTTTTTAGGTACACAAAACATTATATAAATTTATGGCTTAAGGTCCCTGCAAATATAACATATTTTGATTTAAGTCCCTGTAATTTTTTTTTTAGTAAAAAGTCCTTGCAAAATACACTCTTTTAATATTAGTCCTTCTATTAGAGCTCTGTTACAAAAATAGTATACGTGGCTAACAGAGTTGTGAGCTGTAATTTTGTTTTATTTTATAATCATAGAAAAGAGCGATGAAACGCAAAAAAACACAACTTAATACGACATTTCAGTTTGGCAGTTTCCATTCTTCCCTTCCCTTCCCTTAACTCACCCACTCACCACCACCACAAAGCACCAACAATATAGCAGTAAAAGTGTAAAACCCCCTTCCCTTTTCCTCACCTTCAGAACTCAACATTCATCATCCACATCCAACATAAAAATTAAATAAATAAATAAATAATGAGAGAGAGTTTTTGGTTTTGGGTTCTGTTGATTTTTTTGCTTTGAAGAAAGAAAGGGAAGATGGGAATGATGAGATACGAGGTTTATCAGTTACCTTACCAAGTTTCCCTCAAATTACTCGAGGCTGATATACAACACGCTAATGCTCTGTAACTTTCATTCTCTCTTAATTGATGGTGAGATCTGTGGTTGAGGTCTATGGTGTATGGTGGTGAAGAGACGAAGAGATGAAGAAGAGAGAAAGGCAGGGAACGAAGATGGTGGTGATGGAGGTTGAAGGTCAGAGGTTGAAGATGGAGAAGATCGAGAGAGACGAAGAATAAAAATTAATTAAAATAAAAAATAATGACATGACAGTCCCAATCAACATTAAAATTAAACTAGAAAAAATAAATAAATTACAATCTAGACTTCTGTTAGGCAACTCAGCATTTTTTGTAACATTGGTTAATAAAATGGCCTAAATCAAATATTTGTATTTTGAAAAGAGTTTTTTAAAAAAAAATTGCAAAGAACTAAACCAAAACACATTATATTTATAGGGGCGTCCCAGAAGGGTAGCTCACGTGGTTGAGTGAAAAGGACATCGTTGGTGAAAATGTAGGTGTGGGGGGTTCGAACCCTGCTCTCCCCTCCCCTCTAACAATTAACACACTAATTTCTAACCACTCTACTTATAAAAAAAATATTATATTTATAGGGGCCTAAAATATATTTAAGGCCAAATTTATTTCTATATTGCAATATATTTTCAGTATGTCTTTTTTTTTTGACAAAATTTTCAGTTTGTCCTATCCGTTGGAGTTAGCTTTTCTTTATTTTTATTTAGGTTTAATTACAGTTTTGGTCATCCTATTTTCACCAACTCAAGATCTTAGTCTCTCAAGAATTTTTTTCACGAATTTAGCCCCTCTGTTTTCACAAACTCACGATTTTAGATCCCAAAGAATTTTTTTGACGAATTTAGTCCCCTATTTTCCCAATTTGTAAAATCAAAGTCCCCCTACACCCTATAATTTAGTCAAATTTGGCGCTGAGTTGTTAGTCACTTCAGTTATCCTACGTGGATGACACCTAACTTGTCTTGTTAGAATTTAAACATAAAAATTATGATTTTTATTACAAAAATTGTTTTTTACTTATTATATTTAGTAAATAAAAATTCAATCTTCTTCTTCATTCAATTGGTTCCTTCAAAAGCAAACCAATTGAAATTTGTGAACATGGAATTTTTATTTATTAAATATTGAATGAGTTTACGAAGGGAAAGGAAATATCGAATGAAGAAGATGAAATTTTTATTTATTAAATATTATAATAAGAAACAATTTTATAATAATAATAATAATAAAAATATAATAATAATTTTTATCTTTAAATTCCAACAAAGCAAGTCAGCGTGTTAGCTACGTAAGATAAGTGAAGTGACTGAAAACTCAGTGCCAATTTTGACAAAATTATAAGGGTAGGGGGACTTTGATTTTACAAATTGGGAAAATAGGGGAACTAAATTTGTGAAAAAAATTCTTGGGATACTAAAATCGTGAGTTGGTGAAAATAGGGAGACTAAAACTATAATTTAGCCTTTTATTTAGAGTACAAACTCCGACAGGCGCTAATCAAAAACAATATAATACTCCCTCCGTTCCTGATCTTTGGTACTTTTGGCCTTTATTTTTGTTCTAAAACAATGGTACTTTTAAAAACCCAATGTACAATTCACCTAATTTTTCCTAATATACCCTCTATATTTATTTATCCTTTTAGAGTTCCAACGCATTAATTAATTGTCCCAAGACTATTTTACTTTAACTTCAATTATCCCAATACAACTACAAGTGGGGCATTTTAGTACTTAAACAACACAAATTAATGGTACCTTAATATGTGTGTAACAAGCCAAAAGTACCAAAGATTAGGAACGGAGGGAGTATGAGACTAGTTGAAGTTGTAGATGGGGTGCTGACCCGTAGTGCTTCTAGTGCAATGTTTTTAAAACCGGATCGGAGATTGAACCGGAGAGAGCTCCGGGTCATGGTTCAATCGGTTCACTCGGTTGAACCATGGTTGAACCGGATGAGTAATAATTAAATAAAAAATAAGAAATGTATTAAATTTTGGAGAAAAAGTCAATAAAAAAGTCAAAAAGTGCATTTCGGGCGGTTCAACCCCGGGTCAATTGGCGGTTCAAAGCGGTTGAACCGTGGTTCAATCCGATCCAACCCAGTTCTAAGCGGTTCAATGTGCCTGCGGTTCAAATGGGGTCGACCCAACCGCCCGAGTGTCCGGTTCCCGATCCAACCGGTTGAACCACCCGGGTCAGTCCGGTTTTTAAAACATTGTTCTAGTGGCGTTGCAAGGTGTATGATAATTATGGAGCCAGCATTGATAGCTCCCTAGCTACTACCATTATCTCCCATCAAACTGGAATGCTGCGCCCTCACTCTGTCCCACATGAAATTATTTAAAATCCATCCTTTATTAGTTATTAATTCTCTTAATAATATTAACCTAGTAGTAGTATATTAATCCCTTTTTGGTTAAGTCATCTTCTCAAGAAGCTTCGGATGTGTTTACACATTGCGGTAGTATATCACTTTTCAAAGATGATTTGCAGGATCACGTATTGACTAATTAATCACAAATGCGCGTATTTTCCATTTTTTATACTTTAAAACATGAGCTTTCATTCAATTCAAGAGGGTAAACAATTCAATTAAAGAAACAATGTGAACAATACGATATGGAGTTTCCTCCGTCCAAATCCTATCATAATTAACCAAAGCAAATTTAGTCAATAAGTGAGCAGCTTAATTAGTTTGTCGTATTCCAACGAATATGACATCAACTAAAAGAAGAAAACTGAGGACAAATCATTTGACAGTTATAAAGTCGGGGAACGGGGTTCGAATCCCGTACACATACAATTTTATGTTAATCATATCTTTTTCACTCAACCATGTAAGTTATACTTCTGGGACAATATTAAAGTCGGTGTAATTATTGATCCTTTGTAAAAAATTCAATGCAAAAGTCACCTATAAAGAATTATACTCAGCTTGTATATTAATGAGCAACAGATCGGTCATACATAAGGTGGTATAATTTTCAAGATGTGAAATGAACCGTTAGGTTAATTATGATAGCTCATGGAATCTTATGATAGTCTTTCTACATTTTATATTATCATCCACTCACCCTGTCATCTTCTGAACCATGGCGACCTTTTGTGACCATCGAATTTTTCGTCGGAACCGTTTTGAAAAAAACACGCTATATTTCCCGCTCCCGTTTCCGACCTTTAATGATTCGTCGGTAATTTACGAGGATAAATATTTCGTCAGCTATCAATAAAATCCATCACTAAGAATCAGACATTAACTTAAAACTTTTGTGTTCCCTCAAACCCTCTCATTTCACCCCAAACTCAGGACTGTCTCTATCTCTCACTCTCCTCCCTCAATCTCAACTCTCTTCCCTCGACCTCCGCCCTCCTCCATCATCATTCTCTACTCCATTGCGACTCTCCTCTAACCCCTCTCCATTTTTGTCTCCGTCGCCAACCGTTGTTTCTCCGTCGTATCTTTGCTGCTTCTGCACCTCTTCTCCATCGCAACCTTTTTCTACTCAGGTAATTTCTATTACTTTCCCCAATTTGTCCCTAATTTCCCTCATTGCAGAAACCCCAAATGTCCCCAATTTCTTTTGAAACGAAACTCTGGCCCTCTTCCTTTCCAATCTGTCACAGCATCAATCCACAAAGAACCCTAGCTTTTCTCAGTCTTACTCTCTCAGTCACTCCAGGTTGGTTTTCATTTTTTGTTTGTCATTTTAGTTCTATGTTTTTTTAACACTAGATTTCATTTCAAATCTTTTATGTATTGGTTTATTTATTTATTTATTTTATATTGGTTTTGGTGTTGGTTCAGTTATCTTTATTGGGATTGTTTTAGTGGAATTAGTATTGGTTTAGGGTTTATTGGTATTGAAATTTTGGTGTTTAGTATATTATATTGAACAGAATTTTAAAAAAGTAGGAATATAAATCTGTTAAAGATGGTTTATTGCTTGAATGGAAATCTGTTAAAATGTAGGAATGTAATCTATTAAAAAAAGTAGAAATGTATCGGTATTGGTTTAGATTTTGAAAGTTTTGTGTTAAGGGTTCAAATCTGTCAAAGATGGTTTATTACTTGAAGATATATGTAAAAAAAGTAGGACTGAAAGGGAGTTTAGTATAGGAACTGAATTTTGCATATGGAGTATAGGGAGTTTAGTATATGCAAAAAAGTAGGCATATTTCTTTTTGTATGCTCAACATGTTCTTCAATTTTGCATCTTGGTTTTTAATTACACTACAACATTTTGACCCTAAGGCAACGCCTGAAAAATGTTGCTTAAAGCCTAAAAACCGTTGCCTAAACTTTCAGCAACGGTTTCAAAACCGTTGTGTTTTCGGCCGTTGCCTAAACTATAGGCAACGGTTTTATGTCACCAAAGGCAACGCTAACGTAAAACCGTTGCTATTGGTCCCTCAAACGCAACGGTTTTTATTTTCATGACATGGCGACGGTGCAAAACCGTTGCAATATATGGGAACAGTTTTAAACCGTTCCTTTAGATGGCAACGGTGAAAAACCGTTGCCACTGCTGACAACGCTGGAAAACCGTTGCCAAAAATTTTCAAAGAATAGGCTTCAAAACCGTTGCTGTTAATAGCAACACAAAAAAACCGTTGCTATTAGTGGCAACCTAAAGAACCATTTGCTATTTTGCCGTGAATCATTGATAAGAATACCATAACCAAAAAACTGTTTTTAATTCTAATTAAAAAGAAATGCCAATAACTATTTAAGAGTTGTTAATTCGATCTTTACCAAAATAACTTTGTCATTATAAACTAAAATTCGAGAAAAGGTTCGAGAATATAATGCATTGTAAACGACATAATTAAGTACATAAAAAGTTTATCCTAATTAAATTACAAAAAACCTAGTTCAATTTCCAAAATAAAACTTCACGAGTCTTCAAGACATCTCTTAATACTCTTCTTCATCTAAGTCATCGAGACCTTCATTTATACCTTCATGATTTTCCTACAAAATAATAAAAACCCAATTAATGCAATATGTACTCTATTAAAACAATCAAATGCCACGATAAAACCAAACAAGAAATGCATATATCTAGTAATAGCTTAAATCTGCTCTAAGCCTCTAACACATTAAGATAACAAATCTCTTGCCCACTGAGATACCTGGAAACATTTTTTCAAATAGGTCTTGAAGGTGTTTTTGCATGAACAATGTCATGAAATTTATTGAATGCCATTTCAAATTGGTCTCAGTTTTTTAAATGAAGTTTTTATAATCTGATTTTCTGTTTTTAATAAACAATTTCTGGACTGGTTTTGATTAAGGAAGAATCAAGTAATGAAGAAGTATGTAATATTATTGAAAAGTAGGAATTTCAAAGCAATTAGTATTCCACTTCCGCAGAGCTAATCATTCAGAGAAACAAATGCTCTTTGCCCACAACCAACACAATGATTCTCCAAGATACCCTCAACTATTCATTCTCCACACATGGAAGTTAGGGGAAGGAAGTTAAAAGACTTGTTAGTAGTATGATACTTGCACCAAAAATTATATTAAAACAATAAGGATTTGTTAGTGTAACTCTTACTAAGAGCACCACTGAGATAGGAAGTATCCTCACCATAAATCCATAGACTTTCTTGGCACGTACTGGTAGGCCATGTAACTATATTATTAATTGGACAATTTATTAAAACAATAGGGATTTATTAGTGTTTGTACTTTGTAGAGTTGACACATTTTCCTTGAGTGATGGTAGACAAAATTTAATTCTGCTCATTTTCGCATTCTATTATGGTGGAGCAATGATTAGCCTAATGTTAGTATTCAAGAAGACAGAATACTATTTATAGAGTCAGTTCATATTCATTCATTATGATCATGGAAGATAGAATTTGAAAGTGAAGGAGAAAAATTGAATCTGTTTATAAAGTCAGTTCATATTCATTCATTATGATCATGGAAGACATGAACTATTTATAGAGTCAGTTTAGAGCATGTGAAAGTATATTAATCACAAAGCATGTGAAAAGTCAATGCATTTACAGAACTAATCTCAACCATTCCAGAAAAACTTGACACTTACCCCATGAGTTTTTGGGACATGTGTTGATGCCGAAGAACACTAGTAGCATCAAGCGGGGTTGATCAAAACAAAGCTCCCAAAGCCTCCACATTAAATCTTGAGTTGTTTTGATCTAATGCAGTGTTTTCAAAAAGCTACAATTTTCGCACATAATGTCTTCCCTCAAGTTCTTTTAGATGCTTCCCTAATTAAAATAAACAATATAAATTAATACAATTAAAACACAAATGAGCACATACTTATTATCAACAGTTACTAAAACAACTAATATGGAAAACTATCAAATGGAATTAGAAATAAGTTGTGACTTTGATATACCTTTACTTGATCACTTCCTCACATCCATAGTCGATATCCCCCTCAACTCCTTGTTCTTGATCACTTTCTTCAAATTCCTCCACCTCGTGTGACTGCTGATTCTTTTCAATGAACTCACCAAGTGACATTGATGGACACTTCGGGATGTACTTACAAGTTACAAGGGACATCAAGATACAACTTATTCCACTTGGCTTGCCATATTTGCCATATAAAGACAGATTTGGCTACAACTTACAAGGGACTAGTTAGTAAGCTCAGCTGCAAGTTTATGATAAAGAATGTGGAGCATAATGGTTCAGATATTTGGCTGGCTTAGATTGCAAAAGGACTCGTATGATGAATTATCATGCCAAGGAAAACTAGTCAAAGAAAGAGCTACTTGTTCTTATCATTAACTTCAACTTATCATACTCTTCAATTTACCATACAGTAGCAGGGAAGTGGCAACTAATTAGTGTAAAAATAAGTTGTCATATACTTGTAGAAGTGAAATTCAATCTGATAGTAATTAATAAGGGAGCATTGATGAAATCTAATCAGTACCTTCATATTTGCAAATTTCTGAGAAGATTTGTTCTCCAGTTAACACGAATCTGAATCACTTGCTCTATAACCTGAATGTAAACAAGATAAAGATCAACCAGGACATATAAAACCAAAGTCACTAACTGAACACAAAATGGAGCTTACCTGGTTGTTTTTCGCTTACTTTCCAAACTGAATTTCGACATCTTGATGCTCTACTAATCCAAGCATGTCCCTATAAACAAAGTTTGTCACACAGTATAGTCACGAACCAGAATTTCTCCAGCTGAAAACTCCATTCCCAATTGAGCAAAATTCATTCTCAATGTCAATTTGACAAAAACAAGAGAAACAAATGGGCGGTGCCATTATTAAACTTAAAACTCATTCATTTGCACTTATTATTGAATCACCAACTTCCATTATGTCAGTCCCATTCGTTATGATAAAGAGAACCATGAACTTTTATTTATCTCCAAAAGGGCAGCATTAGTCATCAATGAATTTTGTCATAGTTGAAATTTTTAGCAGTTTGAAGTATCAATACCTGTAAATATGTAAAATTCCAACTTCAAAAAAAAAAAAAACTCCTTTCCTTAATAGATTTAGCTTCCTCTAAATTAAGCATTTCACTTAAAGAGTAAATAAGGAATCTCAACTACTGAAGTCTTAACGAGTAACATTTCTGGTTATCCATGATTTGTTGTGCACATAGCATCAAGAAAGACTGCTAAACTAACATCCCAAAAAAGTAATTAACTATCCCAAAAATCATTGAAGAGAGAGAGAGAGAGAGAGACGAACCAGGGGAAATCGCTTGAACCTTGCTTGGAGAAATCGCTGAACCCTAAACCCAAAATCACTGAACTCTTGCTTGGAGAAATGTGACTTCCAAAATCGCTGAAACCTTGCTTGGGTAAATCGTGAGTGCTGCCTTGGTTAGGGTTTTCATGTTCTTGTTGTGAACTTAGGATAATCGCTGAGAACGTGAGGGTTTGAACTCGCTGAGTGTTTTTGTATTTCTCTGAACGTGACGGTTCGCTGAGTGTTTTTGTGAGTTAGAGTGTTTTTGTTTTTTTGGTTTTTGATTTTTTTGGTTTAATTTTTTTTTTGGGGTTGAAATTTTTTTGGTTTGGTACAAAAAAATTTGGGGAACCCAGGAAACGCGCTAGTACTTAACGCCTAATTTTTTTATTTTTTAATAATTGTCTCTATGGCAACGTTTTCGAACCGTTGACTAAATCTTAAACATAAAACCGTTGCCGTAGACCTTATGGGAACGGTTTTTAGCCGTTGCCATTAAAAAAAATTAAAAAATAAGGAAACAGCAACGGGTTCAAAAAACCGTTGCCATTTGTTGGCTAAGGCAACGGTTTTTTTGGTGTTGCAATTTTAGGCGTTGCTATAGGGTCCAAATGTTGTAGTGTTAATTGGTTTATTGATTGCCTAGCTCAATATGCTCTTCTTTGCATTTTATTTTTATAAGCAAATGTTAGTGGGGGTGAGGGAATGTTAGTTTTCGGGGTTTGAACCCTGGACCTCCTTCTTGCATCTTCTTTCCTTTGCATCTTTTGCATCTTTTGTCTTACAATGCTTGGTCTAGAATAAATTTTGCTAGATTAGATTAGTTTGTGTTTCAAATTATAAAAAATGGTAATTTGGTATCGTCACGTACTCTAACTAGTAGTTAGGCAATGTGTTCTCATTTGTGTGTGTGTTCTCATTTGTATATCATTGTTAGATGTTAGATTGTGAAATAGTTCTTAATTGACTGTTGTTTGGTTCAAAACTCTCATGTACTCTAACCAGTAGTTAGGCAAGTGTATTCTCATTTGTGTGTGTGACAATTAGCTGTTGACTAATTATTTTTGTTTGAAGTTGAATGCATTGTTTCTTATAGCAAAAAGGCAACTATGTTTAGGAAATTGTTTATATATGCAACTTAGTATTGAAATACTATACTGTTAATTATTTTATTTCTGCTTCTTCCTTTTGATTCAAAAGCATCATATGAAGTCTTGCTTTTAAATGCATCAAATACTTATTGTTGTCATGATAACATTACATTGAGTTTCCAATTTATCACTTAAGTTATTGAGGAGTTGTGCCACTATTCATGGACTAGTTGGCAGGACTTAATAAGGATGAGTGGGATTTTTTTTAACGATTTTAGAGTAAGCGTGAATTTTAACACATCACATTGTTTGTCGTATTTTATTATAACTTGTTCAGTTATTTGATAACCACACTGTATAGGTCTTGTAAATGTTTTCACAATACAGAGCAAATTAAATTGCATGGATAAGTTTCAGGAGCCCCTCGTTGAGAAGCTTTTTCATAAGAAAGTTGTTCGCTGACTCGTTGCTATGCTCAGAGATGCCCATGTGGAGGATATGTGACGTGATTGGATAGGAGATCTAGTCTATGATCTCCTACAATCCAAATCGTTCTTCTTATTTAATTAAATTTTTATTTTTCAATGAGAGATCTTTTGATTCCCTTATTTTTTATGAATTTTTCTGTCATTCATTTATATTGACTTGGATTAGTTGAATGTCAAACATTGTAAATCATTTATTCATTTTGAACTTATCAAAAAAAAATTATTCATTTTGACCAAAAGTAATTACTTGTATTATATTGGTCATACCTATATGTAATTACTCTTCTTATATCGATGTGGATATTTTTTTTTTCTGACTATCGCTGACTACCTACGGAGTGTCCTAGTGTTTTCAACGAAAGACTAATCTCCGCTCGTGCTTAGGATCAAATTAAATTTCGCAGTAACCAACACCGAGTTTGTACACTGCGGGAATCGAACCTGGGAACACCGGGTCAACCCCCGTGTCCCATGGTACATTAAGTCATTACGCCAACGGTATTGGATCGATGTGGATATATTCTAAGACTTTTATGAAATTAAAAGCTAATTGAAAAAACCACTAGCCAAAGATTTATATACATGAGTATTATAACTCATATTGTTTTGATTAAGTCTTTTAATGTTTTAGGCTAGTGAAAGTTTATTATAGCATTTACATGCCTGGGTAATTTTTTAATAACATATTTCTCTTTACTTAAATATGTTAGTCTAAATTCATCATTCTTTCTTTAAAATGTAAGTGTTTGACATGTATAATTTGTCTTCCCTATCAAATACAATTTCTATAGCATTAAATCTTAAGTTATTTTGGTTAACAAGTGTTTTGACCATAAGTTAAATTTTAGTCTTAAAATTCTTATTTTTTTAGTAATCGACTATTATCATCCAAGTGGGGGAATGTTAGATTAATTATTTAATTAAACAAAATATATATGGATTAACATAGTCAATTATTTAAGAATTGTTATTAATATATATTATGGTCAATTGTTGTTAAGCACTAATCAATTGATGAATACGTGTTGGGTTTTTTGTTACTGTGATCGGGTTGAGCCATTTAGTTAGCCTAATGAGAGGTCATTGCCTTTAGTCGCTTAGTTATTTAATCGTTGATCTATTAAACAGCTAATCCTAATGCTGAAACCTGGACGACAATAAGGATAGACTACTCTCATACTCCTCTCATCAATCGATCCTTCAACGTCCAGATACAAAATTCTTCATCCATAAAACTATTTTAACATAGATTTATATGCTATAATATGTATCTACATTTATGGTTGTTGTATTATTTATCCTTTACTTAAAATTAAATTTTTTAATTAAAAAGATTATATTTGATATTATACGTACAATAAAGATAATGGTGTCTTCTAAGGCGGGAGACGACAAAGTCCTTCATCGGTGTATTAGTCAAATTGATTATATGATATAATATATAATGTTGTTAGTGGCTAAGATTGAATCAATCAGTGTGAATTCTCAACTATTCATAACACTTTATAGTTTATACTGTTTCCTATGATCAATTTGACCAATACATTGGTGAATAACTTAATTGGTCTCTCACCCTATAAGTTACCAAAGATAATATTTATACTAAAATTTGTTCATTTGTTAACATTTTAATAGTCTCCTTAAGCTTATTGTAAAAAAAAATAGTCTCCTTAAGCCACTAAAGATGTTTTTATAAATGACAAAACTTCGGTACAATTTTATTCCTAGTTTTTCACATAAAAATACAAATAATTGTTAGTAACTACTCAAATTCATAAATATCTCAAAACACATGACTACTCAGGTTAAGTTTTTCCTTCTATTATTATGCTTACATTTTTTACTTTTATAAACACCGTCTAGAAAGCAGGAAGAATATCTTTCCTTAATATATTTATTTAAGGCTACTTCCAAGACTATCTATCTATTTTTGATAGCCCCTTCAATTTATTCGGGGCATCTTCGGGATTGGTGGAAAGCGTGCGGGCTCCCACTGTGGTCGTCAATTGATCTGTACCTTTGAGTGCTTGACCGCTGTTTCACAGGTATCAGACCTCGGTATGCTCTTCTGGTCGTACTCCGAGCTCTGCTTCAGGTGGCGGGTGTACCTGTGAAGACACTCCAACGCCCAAGTCAGGAGCGAACGAGCAGAGTATAAATCTGAAGGAATAGTCTCTACCTGACAACTAACGCCATCAATGCTTTTATAGCGCTGGTGGGCGACCCTCGAGCGTTGGATCTATGGGTACGGACCAATCGGGACCGTTGATCCGATTCTCTGCTCCTTTACCCCTTTATTGCTGGGCCGGTCCAGGTAAAATCGCTGGAATGGGCTTCAGCCCATTCCGGAACAGTTGCCCCCTTAGATATATTTATTTAAGGAAGAATATCTATTTTTGATAGCCACTTTAATTTATTCGGATCACCTCAACCACTACGTATATCTGGCTACAATTTCTGCTAATCAAAAAAAATATATCTGGCTACAATTTCTTTTTATTATTACTACCTCATGTGACCAACGGTCAGAAGAAGATACACATTTATTGACTTGATACGTAATGCATTAAAGTGAGTGCTAATAACAACAACTCCAACTACAAGCTACATGAATTGCAAGACTGCCATTCGAATGCTTCTAGCTACCTCCTGCACACTTAAGCTGAACTTCTCTTCCATCTGCATACACACGCACATTCTTCTCAATTTCTAACTTTGTTTAACTAAATTATAGTACTAATTAATTAACGATAACCAAAGCAATGTAATGAAGTAAATAATGTACCTCAGCTATGATGGTTATGTCCAATTTGGAGGTTCCAAAAAGCAATGTACTGCTATTAGTGACTGATAGATGAAGGTTTTCTATCTCTCTGATTATGTTCATCAACACTCCCTTATCTTTCTCGCAGTGGATTCGAATCAGTACATTTTTCTTTGACACTCTTGCCTCAACTTCTGGCATTGATCGATTTTTTGTATTGTCACGTGAGTTTGACCAGGTTACTGAGACATCATTGTCTGAAGAGGACTTAGATTTCTCAACATATACAACAGATTCTACGCCTTTCCTAAGATTCTTCACTTCCAGTTGTTTCACTTGTTCTTGAAGCTGTTTCACGTGCTTTATAGCATCTCCAAGAACAGAGGCCTTGTCCACCTGCACCCAAATGAGAAATTTAGTACCATTGATTAGTACTATGTATTCACTTAACTAATCAACAGAAAAATTAATGTGGGGTATTTTACTGGTTAAAAAAAGTGAACCTTTTTCAAGCCTGGAATGAGTGCTGAAAGAGCTATAAACTGCTGGCTAATCTTCTCTCTCCTCTTTCTCTCAGCAATTATGTGATCATGATGTTGGTTAGGAGATCTGGATAGTGAGTCAGTCTCCTTACTTTCCTGAATATTGCGTTTCGGTTCCTTCTTTTGATTCACAACCTTGTTGCCTTTTGGCATCAACATTGATTCTTGATTCTCCTCATTGTTAAACGCAAGAATATGAGGATCTTTCATTTGTGAGGTGTACACGTTGTTTGAAGGGAATGTTTTGAGTGTTTTGGAAGGCCTCTCAAAGCTGTTAACATCACCTGAGGAGTTGCTCATGGTGTTGGAGTTTTCAGTTTTGGAATGGCTATTATCGCTAGAGAAAGAACTTAGCAAATTATGCTCTTCTGGCGAAGGGAAACTTCCCTCTATACTGTTGATGAAACTGTAATCCTCTAATTCCTGCAGGGAAGGAAGACATGAGAAGGGTCAGTGAGAGTTTTATTCAACAAACATTGAAGCTAGAAAACAAAACTTTAGTTGAAAAAAATATTGTAAACGTCTTTTATTTACTAAATCGCATAGCCAACTTTTCCATGTCTCTTCAGTTGATGTCATTTTGAAAACTGCCGTTTCTATTTTCAGTCACTTGTAACTTGCAAGACTGTGCAGTGCAGCTTAGGAGGATCAATTAATAGCACTGAAAGAAAAGTAGAATGAAACAGTTATTAGAAATCAATACAAATACAGCACAGTATAGTCATAGGTGAAAATGACATCCATATTGGTTCACAGTATTCACCAAACTGCAGTCGATATTCACCAAAGTGTAGTCGGTTTTATCGTCTATGTCACTATCTCTTTCAAATTGAACTTTTTTTTGACAATTCAAATAAAATTTTTATCACATCTAAAACTCGAACTTTACACCTAAAACTCGAACTTTATAACTAGGAATGAGATCCAAACTACTCAATTACTACATGCATGGACCAACTCTTGTGTGGTGAGAAGTTTCCTTGTTTAATCCTTTATAAAGTATACATATCGAGTAATTCAAGAATAATATTCTTAAGCAGTGAAGTCTGATCTTAATTTTATTAAATACGAGAAGTACAATGTCATATCTTTAAGAGTATTATTTATAAAGATTTGTAAATATCTCATGGAATTTTGGCAAACAGTTGGGATATATTTGATAGGGTTAAATATGTTTTTCGCCCCTATAAAATTTGGATTTTTTTGTTTTTAGTCTTTCAAAAAAATTTCACCAACTTTTGGTCCCTATAAATTTTTTCAGTTTTTTGTTTTTAGTCCCTCGTGACTATTAATAACACTTCATGAAGCGCTACTAAAGTCTTTTCACCTTAGTTAATGTCTTTTGACCTTAGTCCCTCATGACTATTAATAACACTTTTGACCTTTTATAAGCGCTACTAAAGTCTTGAAGCGCTATTAAAAGTCATGATGGACTAAGAGCAAAAAACCCCAAATTTTATAGGATCAAAAACATTTTTAACCTTATTTGATACGTATCAAAACATATGACAAACAAAACTAATCAAATAACATGACAATTCATTGGAACTGCACAATTTATTTCTTAGGGGAGGGAAGTATAATTTATTCTAAGTTTTTATTTCTTAAGGGAAGGTGTTCATTTTAACATAAATTCAAGTTTCTCTTAAGGGAGGGAAATGTAATTTACTCAAATATTATAATATGTGCTAACTATATAACATTGTATAATATAAAATACGCAAAATAATGTTGTTTATAAGGAACATATTTCATAAAACATACTCCGCAAGTCTCGTAATTTTTATGTTTTAATTTTCTAATTTTATCTCTAAATATTTGATGTTTTACAAATTCAATGCAATATTAATTATACTTTATCAATTATACACTTGATATTTATTGTGACTATTAATTAAGTCGATGTTAGGTTAAATATTTTTCATGGTTTATTGGGTTTGAATTCTTGATCTTTGCATGCGTGAGTTTAATACTTATCACTCTGTCAGGTAACAAAAACACTTCTCTGGTCTACATATATACTAATTAATGTATTCTTATTTTGTGTGCTAATGACTAAAACATCAAAAATGAAAGGACGGAGAAAATTCAAAGGGAGAATGAAATTTTTACTTGAGAATTATCCGGTTGTTTTGCCACGATCAATGGGGAGTTAATAGTGAAATTTTTACTTGGGAATTTTTTTGTTGCTTTGCCACGGTCAAAGGGTCGCTAATATGTCGATTCTTTATTGTGTTAATTAGCCACGGTCAAATATATTAACCATGTCTATCCAAGTATCCGACCGTGGCTAAAAACCGCTTTTCTGATAGTGGGAGAAAGTACTAGCCCCATATATATCCCGTGCGATGCATGGGGTTGACAAAATTTCATCGTAAAATCGAGTAATTGAATTCTTTTGAAAGACTAATATCTCATCGGGTTTGAAAACAAATTTCACGATGGCCACACCGGGCTTGTCAACTGGAGAATCAATTGGGCAAATGGTGTTAGTTTGCAAAATACAGAAGCTGATAGTTGTGAATAAACATTAAATTATAAATATAAATTAAATAAAAAGATTATCAATTTTAAAAGGAATATTAACAAAGGCGACTAAATTGAACATCCTCCATAGATAAAATAAGAATAAAAAAGTCTAAAGAATTTTAATAATATAATCTAAATAAGAAGCTCCCGTAAATAAAAATTAAATTGAAACTATAAACTAAATAAGAAGATTATAAAAAAATATTAACAAAGACATTGAAATTGAATATCTATAGATCATTTGAAGAAACACTTAATTTTTTTTTAATAAAGTTATCTATATTCATCAAATGTAAAATTATTATTTAGGAACGAAGTTTTCATATTTGAATAATTAATAAATTTTATGATGCTAGAGTACCCCAAAAAAATACTGTTTAGCATAACACTTTACATATTTTGGCACAACATTTTTTCACTAAACGGGTTATTGAGGAATGAGCTTTGCATATCTGAAAATGTAAAAAAAAAAAAAATTGACCTTAAAATACCCTAAAACAAATTGCTTAGCAATACACTCTATGTATTTTGTCACGATTTTTTACTTTTCATCAAATAGTTTATTGAGGAACAAACTTCGCGTATTTGAACATCAAAATTTGTTTTGCTCTTCTGGACCCTAAAGTACCCAAAATGTACTGTTAGCATCACACTTTACATATTTAGTCAAAAAGCTACTATTTTTTAGACCAAACCGATTATTGACAAAGAAACTTTGGGTACTTGAACAATTAAAAAAAATTATGAATCCTAAAGTACCTCAAAATACACTACTTAATATCATACTTTATATATTTTGTTAAAAAATAACATTTTTTCACTATCAAGTACATCAAAGCATACTGTTTAGCATTCCACTTTACGTATTTTGTCATGAAACTAAATCTTTTTTCACCAATCGATTATTGAAAAACAAAGTTTGCATATTTAAACATCCAAAATTTTCAAGACCGTAAAGTACCATTTAAAATATAAAAGAAAGATAAATTTAAAAACATAAAATACTAAAAAAAAAAAACAGAAATAAAAACCAGAATAAAAAAATAAAAAAAGCTGGAGTTCCCACGCAACATTGACAATCCGCGTAAGAGTTAAAGATTTTATAGCTGTTGTATTTAATACATATCATGAGTGTGTATATACCTTGAAAAATTATATATAGATAGATATAGACTGATAGAGAGATATCATGTGGTGGGGCAAGACTTTTTATTACTAATAAAAAGTGTAATAGAATTCACTTTAGAATATAATTCATCGAAATTAAAAAGTCTTTGAATATAACAAAACTTTTTGTAACTTATATAAAATATTAATTGAGTAACCCAAGATTTGGACCCTTATATAAAATATCTCAGTTTTTTTGACCAATGATTATCTCAGTTAAATACTACAAGATTTATTTAGATCACTACGTCTCGATCAAAAACCACCAAACTACTTATAAAAAAAAGTTTTTTAATTTAAAATCTGAATCCAGTACGTACATTGTGCCAATTGGATTGTTATTAAAGTGAATTACTAATTAATCTTATTCCACAAATGCATCGTACCTTCCTTGGCAAATTTTTTCCTATAAAAAACAACTTAGCAAAACTTTTATTCAATATATACTTTAGCTCTATATTTCTCTCCCCCAGCTCTTACGGTGTGTTTGGATTAGGAGATAAAGTAGGAAGAGAGAAAGAGGGAAGAGAGAGTGGGGGAAGAGAGAAAGAGGGGAGAAATAGAGTAGATTAGGAGGGTTTTTTGGTTTTGAAATGACAAAAACACCCTTATGTGTTTGATTTAATTTTTTAATTTAATTAATTTAATAGTTATTTAATTATTTAATTAAATTAGCTAAATATTTATTTTAATCATTTAAATTAATTATTACATACTTATTTTAGCTATTTAATTTAAATTTATAAAGTGTCCCAACCTAAAAATTATGATAATTGTTAATCATAATTTAAAATGAAAACTTTCCAAGTAACTACAAAATTTAGTTGTGGATTAGTATTTTCAGATTTGCTTGTTGTTTTACCATCCTGATTTCATTATGGAGTGTTAGCTTCATAGTCAGGTCACTCTTAGGATTCGACATTTTTAACATCACAACCCATAGCGCCTATAATAGGCCTCATAAGCCAAATCGGGGTCGGCTCAAGTCCCAAACCACTTAAGCTAGAGCTTGAGCCTAAAAAATTTTACAAGAAAAAGAGGCCTCAAAATTTTATTGTTAAGCAATATTAAAAGAAATTTTATTGGTAAGTAGACTATCCTTTCCTTTACCATTTTGTGAGTTCGGTCCTCACATCCCTACATTTGTAAATATGCAATTTATAATTTGTAATTTGTAAATTCGTAAATATGGTTTAACTTTTTATTGGTTTGTTGAACCCTTGTTTTTCATCTCATAACATATGAAGCACAACTCATTTTTGTATTTTTTTTCATTACAACTCTTTTCATTTCCTTAAATATTACTTTTTTTCTCTTCTCCTAATTATTCATTTTCAAATCAACTTTTTGTTTCAACATTCGATTGAATAAAACATCTTAAATTATTCATTTATTTTTAGCTAATTTAAATTTCCTATTTATTTTTATCCATGTTAAATCATTCATTTAAGCTATTCAAATACTATTTTTATTGGTCTTAAACTTTTCGTTCATAATATATGGTTACTATTACGGCGCCCAACAATTTTTTACATTAAATCTAATAATAATAAAAATTTTGGTAAAAAAATGCAATTTTTTATTGAAATCCAAGAAAAAGATGCTAAAATTATATTTAATAGGATATTAGAAGTTCACATTGCATTATTATAGGGATGGCAATGGGGCGGGGCCGGGGAGTACTTCCACGCTCCACCGTCCCCGCCTACCATATTGTCCCCCATCCCCATTCCCCACTTCGGGGAGTTTTCCTTTCCCATCCCCATCCCCACGGGAACTCCAAATTTATTCAAAATTAGCAAAAGTTAAAATTAAAATATAATAAAACTGAAATAATGTATAAAAGTAAGACTAAAACAATGGGGGAGATTGTCGGCTTTATTGGTCAAGGTTACCCTTAGGACCCCACAAGCTTATCATCTCAACTCAAGGCGCCTACCTATAATGGGTGCAGGTCCTAAAGCCAAATGCAACTCTAAAAATCCTTAAGAAAAGAAACTTGTGCCTTACTATGAGATATAGATTTCGGCCTAGTGGTAAGCTCTTGATCCAACATAGAGAACTGAAAATGGGTTGTACCATTCCAACCCCAATCCTCTAGCACAATTAGGCACCACTCACACCTATGGAAAATGCGAAGCTCGCATCCCCACTGAAACTACCCCTGAGGTACTCTTTTCTTTATAAGCAAAACTACATTAATCGGTAGTATAAATAGTACTTCAACTTCTCACATCAAATTATAACATTACATGCTTATTACTCATACATCTTGCTGATAAACCAACCCCAAAATATTTTTTGGACACGTTACATTGTTTAAATGTGCAACTTCTTAAAACACGATCTTGTTCCTCGTGGACCACAAACACCAAGTAATAGCTAACCGTACAATGATTGTAAGTAGAACCAAAGATAGAAGCCACAATTATGAAGGGTCTTTTTCTCCCATCAACTGGCTACCATACTTGTGGTTGCTTTGGACAAATTCAATATCGATGTGCTTAAAGAAGTTGAATACATGATCTCTAACAAAATAAATGTCTAGGTACAAGTAGTTTAGGATACTAAGGGTTTCCTTAGTTTTTTATTTTAAATTAGTATCAGCTATTAGATTTGTATTTTTTTAATTAAATCTGATCCAAAGGCTGTCAATTAAATAGGGTACGAATGTAATTTTACACATCTCAACCATCCATTAATAAAAAAATATTTTTATTTATTAATTTTTTATATTTATATATATATATATATATATTAATATAAAGATAATGGTGTCTTTTAAGACGAGAGACGACAAAGTCCTTCATTGGTGTATTAGTCAAATTGACTATATGATATAATATATAATGTTGTTAGTGGCTAGGGATGGTGATCTGTACCTTTGAGTGCTTGACCGCTGTTTCACAGGTATCAGACCTCGGTATGCTCTTCTGGTCGTACTCCGAGCTCCGCTTCAGAGGCGGGTGTACCTGCGAAGACACTCCAACGCCCAAGTCAGGAGTGAACGAGCAAAGTATAAATCTGAAGGAATAGTCTCTACCTGACAACTGACGCCATCAATGCTTTTATAGTGCTGGTGGGCGACCCTCGAGCGTTGGATCTATGCGTACGGACCAATCGGGGCCGTTGATCCGGTTCTCTGCTCCTTTGCCCCTTTATTGCTGGGCCGGTCTAGGTAAAATCGCTGGAATGGGCTTCGGCCCATTCCGGAACAGTTGCCCCGCAAGCCAAGGTCGTTCGTTGAGCGGGCGTAGGCTTGAATCTTGACCGAACAGATGCTCGCTCCTTTAAGATAGGAGGTTGTTTGTTCATGAAGCGACGTTTCACGTCCTTTCATGGATCGTTAATGGTGCCTCGAAATTCGAAAAGGCAGCGCCTGGTTATGATGACGGTTCGGTTTTTGAAGACGCGTGCAAGTGAAAGGTCACGACGTTTCGCTTGCTTGCTCCCAAAACCTTATAAATATGCTGCCCCCCTCTCCTCATTCTTCACTCTTTATCCTGAAGCTCTGAAAACGGTCATACTTTTGCTCTCGAGATGAACAACAGTTTACTGTCATATTCTGGCCAGCTGCTCGCCCGTGCATGACTTCCAACTCAGGCGATCTCACTCGTCCGGTCGCTTGATTTTGCTCATCAAGGAGATTTCTACCTTGAGTCCGAACTTTTCTCCTACTCCAGGTATGCGCTTTTTGCTCGTTTTTCTTTAGTTTGTTCGATTCTTCGTTGCGAAGAGCGAGGAGGGGGTGTCAGGCTCGGGGTCGACCTTGTCGCCCCCTTCTGCAAATCACCGTTTAGGGTGAGCCTGACTTCCCTCTCCGTGCAGGGTAAGGCAGTGGCGCGAACAAAGAAGACTGCGAGGATATCCGGCTGTCAATCTGCTAAGATGGTTGAGTGTGCTGCTCGCTCTGGAGATACTAGTGCGAGCGGGCTTCCGTCCGAGACTTTCTCTTCCACCGATCTCTCTACTTCGTCATCGTCTGGTCGCTCGTCGAACACTGTCGACACCATTCAATCTCTTCGAGTGAACCCTGCGCCTCCTCCCGTTCCGACCAATGAGGTGCTGCCTAAAGAGCACGATTGGAGGGGTAGGCTTGATGATGACCGCTCTTGGATTTCTTCCGCTATAACCAACGAGCGTTCGGTCTTTCCACCAGGTGATGAGATGTTGCCGCTTTTTACTAAGCTAATTGGTTATGGCGACCAGGAATGGCTAGCTGAGGGAGTGCCGGCTCACGAGCATGCTGCCATGATCCCGACCTCCCTAAAATTTATCATTTAGACCAATGTTCTCCGAGATTTGAGGGTGCGACCTCCCTTCACCTTCTTCCAGAGACGCGTCCTAAGAACCCTTGGGGTCGCCCCCTCACAACTTCACTTCAACGCTTGGGCGCTTGTTAAATCCTTCGAGATAATAATGGCCGCTCTTGACCGGGAAGTGAATTGCCGTCTTTTCTTCTCCCTATTTGATGTTAGTCGTACCGTAGAGATGAAGAGTGAACCCAGGCGATGGGAACAAGTTTCTTTGAAAGGGCGAAAGGGCACGATCAGACTCTTCAAACCTTTCTGCGAATCGGCCAAACCTTGGAGGCATGCTTTCCTCTGGGTCGTTCCAATCAATGATCGGGCTAAGGAGATGGTGGGAACTGTGGACGCTGAAGGTCATATTACTTCGATGAAATTCCCTCTGGGTTGGTCGCACTCACACTATGACCGCGACACCATCCACTATAGGCATCAGAGGAGGCTGAGCGATTACGATATTGAGAGTATCTTAATGCTAGAGACCCTGGTTACTTGGCTGCTCGAAGGGGTTATTCCTTGCAAAAAATTCACTTGTCTTAGGACGTCTGAACAAGCTGAAAATAAACTTGGTGTGCTTTTACTTTTTCTTTTGTTCGTTAGCTTTGATCGTTTTTACTTTGTCTTGCCTCTAACCCTTTTTCTCTTTTCAGCTGAAATGTCGGGCATAGGCTTTGAACCCCTTTTGGCCAAGACAAAGTCAAGGAAGCAGAAGAGGGTGACCTTTGCTTCTCCTTCTCAACCTCTCCACGCTGAGGGCGATCATATATAGGCCTCCTGTTCATGAACAGGGAACGAACTCCGTTTCTAAGAAGAGAGATCGGGCTCAGAATTCTGTGGATGCCGTTGCGATTGACCTTGACCCTCCCCAAAAAAGAAGAGAAATACCGAGGAGGTCGTCCTTGGATTTGGACGATCTTAAGGATGTAGATTTTGAAAGCCTTCGAGCAGACCCTCTACTGTTCGTTGCAAAAATTGCCCAAGCATCTTCTCAAAAACTTGCTCGCTATAAATCTGAGGAAGCTAGCCGTCAAGCAGGTATGCGCTTACTCCATAGAAACCTATGGTTGGAGGGTGACCTCTTGGATAAAACTGACAAGTATAAGTCCGCCCTTGGTCATATTACAGATTTGCCGGCAGAACTCGAGAGTACCAAGAAAAAGCTTGAGGATGCTGAGGTCACCCTCCAACCGACGAAGAACGCACTTGGCTTGGTCACTGCTGAACGTGACGCGGCCATAACAGCCAAGGTAGATGCTGAAGCCAAACTTGCCACCGCTACTGCCAGTTTGACCGAGCAATCTACCAAGGTGAATCAGTTGGGGGAGCAGGTGGTCGATCTAACAAAAACCTTGAAGGCCGTTGAGGACGAGCGGGATCAGGCCAAGGGCGAGCTAGAGGCCTTGGAGGACATGACGATGTCAATCGCCAAAGTGCGCTTCGACGAGGCTGTTGCTCAGATCCAGTATTGTTATCCCTCTCTGGAGATTAACCCTGAGATCGTGAGCAACGATCATTTTTTGAGGAACGGCCAAATCGTTCATCTTGCGGAGAAAGATGAGCATGGGAACGTCTTCCAAGAAGAAACAGTCATCTACAGCCGTCTTGAGTGACTCGCCCTTTTTTGTATTTTCAACAAGTGTACTTTGTTTTCTTGTAATCTTTTTGGAGTCCGCGCGCCTTTATGATCGCCTTTTTTTTTCTTGTAATCTTTTCTTAGCCCAGCTTTCTCCGGGTAGACTTTAATGTTAACTATCTTCTCTTTACTTTTTCTAGGTTTTGATTTACTTTGCTTGCAGCCTTCGGGCTTTATAATACTGTTTCATAGGGATCCCTGTAAACAGCTTACCAAGTTTCTACTTGAGATTTAGCTCGTTTACAGGGTGTGTTCGTACTTAAGATAGCTTAAGTTTCCTCCTAAGCAGTTTATCAAACTCGGTTTGACCTTAACTCGCTTAAGAGGTAGTTGGTTATTGGGTCGATCAACATCTTTTAAAGAGAATCAAATTAAGAAATACCTCGCCATTCAAATCACGGGCGAGCGGGCCTCGATAAAAAACCCCGTAGGGAAAAAGAGTGTCCCGCTCGTTTGATTTTTTATTCATTGTTCAAGCAACATGACATTTTTACAAACTATCAAGTGAAATATCTTCTAAGATTTGCTGCATTCCAAGTATTTGGAATGATGCCTCCGTCTACATTCTGTAAGATGTACGCCCCTTTGCCCGTCTTGGCCGCCACTTGGTAAGAACCTTCCCAATTTGGGGCAAGCTTTCCTTGACCGGCATTTCTTCGGCCAATATCTGCCCTTCTTAGGACGAGCTGCCCTTTTTCGAAGGCTCTAGGACCGACCTTGGCGTTGTGTCTTGTGGCCATCGCTTGTTTTACTAACGCTTCCCTGAGGGCAGCCTTACTCCGTAGCTCTTCCACTAGATCGAGCTCTTCTCTGGTCGCCTGTTCGTTTTCTGACGGCGGCATAGGATTGCTCGTTCTCCAGCTTAGTTCTCCCATTTCGACGGGAATCAGTGCATCCGTTCCATAGACCAGTTTGAAGGGGTCCTCTCCAGTGGTCGAGTGTGGGGTTGTTCTGTACGCCCATAACACTGAAGGGAGCTCTTCTGCCCACTGATAACTCTATTTTATATAGAGTTATTTATACAACTAAACCTAAATAATTGTTTGAAATCAAAAATAAATTAAGTAAATATTATAGAAGAAATTAGATAAACAAATATTAAAGGATAAAGCATGTTGTCATTCACAATATTAAGCATGATGTCTAGATGTTGGTATGTTTGATTTGTTTATTGAGTGTTTTCAGATAAGACACCTACATTGGAAGAACACAATACACAAAGAAAAGATTTCATCCAAATCATTCAGTGCACCTGCACTGCATGCACCTGCACTTGATGCAGCTGCACTGCATGCAGCTGCACCATTTTGCGAATGGTAGGAAAAAGGCCAACACCGGAAGCACCTCAAAACAAAAGAAGACAAAGGCACCACCAAATGACATTATAGCTGATCCACAATCACATGGGGCACATGGAAACTTTATAAAGGAGGCGCCCACAATGGATGACCACTTGAAGAAATCATTTCATAAACCAAATGGCAAGCTCTAATTGGACCACTCTTGATATTTGAGTATGAAACTCAAATTGTTTTTTTCAAAGGCTGAAAAGTAACCATGGTTGAGTTCTCAAGTTTACTTAGCCCTCAAGGAATTCACTTTTTGGGGGCTATATAAGGATCCCCACTTCTCACTTTGAAGAACATCTCATAATATATCATAATCTCTTTTTCACATTTCTACACCTTTAGAATTTCTTGTATTTTTATTTCCAAGTTTTTAGTTCTAATTTCTTAGATAGTGGCAAGGAGAAAAGGAAGGAATTGACGCCTTCTCCCTTCTCTTCTTCATAGATATAGGAAGGAGATCAGTGCACCTGCATTGCTTGATGCAAGAAAGCTTCAATATTGTAAACTTTACTTTGTTGTTCTTTCTTGATAATTTCCATCACCTCAATATGTTTTATTCAATCTCTTTTCATCTTGCAATGTCTATCATGAGCTAAATTCCTTTAGTTGAGATGTGCTAGTCTTATAATGATCTTTTGAGAAAGTTAAGTGTTATTTATGTGTTGCATGTACTTTGATTCTTGTGTTATGCTACATCCATCTTATTTTAAGGTTGATCACTTAAAATGAGTAGAGTTATATTCACAGACATGGTTTATAACTAGAAATCAAGAATCAATAGGGGTAAGTGTTTAATAAAGCCTTTATTAACTTGTTTTAATAAAAGAAGCTTGTTAATTCCATGTTAAGTCCTAGACATAGGATAACATAGCCCTTAGGATTAAATCAGCAAGTATTTCAAGGTCAAGAGTGAATTTATTTAGCACACCTAGACATAGGAAGCTTGTAAAACAACTTTTGAAATAGTAGCTGAAAAGCACACAACTGATGCAGCTGCATCCAGTGCACCTGCACCACACGAATGCACTTAACACTTAAAAGAAAGTTATTTGATGAAAGCATCTCAACTATATTTCTCCACTGATTTCCTCTCTGTTGTTTATTGTCATTTTAAACTTCATTTCAACTTCAACCAAAACCAAAAATTGTGAGTAGATAGTAGCATTAATTTACATGTCTTCACAACAATACATTAAGAATTATACAATCTCTGTGGGAACGATACTTTACTTCTACTTTATTACTTGTTTGTGACTGTGTACACTTGCACAACATCTTTTAGCACACCACCCACTTACCTTTAGCTTCATCTAGACTTCTTTTGAGGCCCCTCAGGATGACTCTGTTGGCTGCTTCTGCCTTCCCGTTCGTTTGCGGGTGTTCGACTGACGTAAAACGCTGTTTTACGCCTAGTTCCGCTAAGGCTTCTTGAAAGTTTCAGTCGGTGAACTGTGTGTCGTTGTCCGATACAACGACCTCAGGGATTCCAAACCGCACCAAGATGTTCTTTCTAACGAACTTGAGGCAATTCCTGGAAGTAATCGTAGCTAGTGGCTCGGCCTCGATCCACTTAGTGAAGTAGTCAATCGCAACGATCAGAAACTTCAGCTGACTAGGGGCGAGTGAGAAAGGTGCTAACAAGTCAATACCCCACCATGAGAATGGCCATGGGACGGTCAAACTGTTGAGCTCGGTTGGAGGTGCAATGTGAATGTCAGCATGCCTCTGGCACTTGTCACATTTCTTCACTAGGTCTCTTGCGTCTGCATCCATGGTCGACCAATAATAGCCCGCCCTTAATGCCTTTTTTGCCAGCGCTCGCGAACCCATATGATTCCCACAGAAGCCTTCGTGGATCTCCTTTAGTACGTAGTTTGCTTCTGTTGGAAGTAGGCACTTGAGCAAGGGCATAGTGAATCCCCTTCTATAGAGCTGCTCGTTTATGATCGAGTAGGATGTTGCTCGTTTTCGAACGAGCGCAACTTCTTTAGGGTCCACAGGTTCTTCCCCATCCTTTATGTAGTTAAAAATGGGGTCGATCCAGGTTCGGGCTGAGTCAATTTCACACACATCTGCTCCCAGTGTGGCCTCCAGCCTTACGCTTGGTTGAGATAGAACTTTTTGTATCACACTTCTGTGGTAGCCAGGGTTCTTTGTACTTGCGAGCTTGGATAAGACGTCCTCCCTAGCATTCTCTGTTCTAGGGACGTGCCTGACTTCGGCCTATTCGAACTTCTGCATCAACTCCTTGACTTTTGCGAGGTATTTTTGGAGGATCTCGTCTTTGGCCGAAAAGATGTCTTTGATCTGGGATACCGCTAACAACGAGTCTGATCGGAGTTCTACCTGCTTCACATTGAATTCCAGAGCGAGCAACAACCCGGCCAAACAGGCCTCGTATTCGGCCTGGTTGTTGGACGTTGGAAAAGAGAAAGCCAAAGAGACCTCGATAGTCGTTCCTTGCTCGATCTCCAGGATCAAGCCAGCTCCGCTGCCCTTGCCGTTGGACGACCCATCAACATGCAGCGTCCATACGTCGTGGACCGGGTCCTCCGCTCCTGTAGTCAATTCTACAATAAAGTCGGCCAAGACTTGTCCCTTAATGGTTGACCTAGGCTCGTATTTAATTCCAAATTCAGATAATTCTACAGCCCACTTGATCATTCTTCCCGCCAGATCAGGTCTATGAAGGATCTGCCTAATCGGTTGGTCGGTTCGCAAAGCGACCTGGTGGGCTACAAAATATGGCCTTAATATTCGAGCAGATACGACCAGAGCTAAAGCCAACTTCTCAATTTTTTGATATCTAAGCTCTGGCCCGTGTAGTACCTTACTAACGAAGTAGACCGGATTTTGCTTCGTTCCTTCTTCTCGTACCAAAACAGCGGCAAAAGCCTCGTCTGTAATGGATAAGTATAGATAGAGCGTTTCCCCGGGCTTAGGAGTGGTCAAAATCGGTGGTTCTGCCAAGGCCGCCTTAAGTTGTTCGAGGGCTTGGTCGCATTCGGGCGTCCAGTCGAACGCGATTTCTTTCTTCAACAGTTTGAATAAGGGTAAGGATTTGTTTGCGGCTTTGGACACAAATCGTGAGAGAGCGGCAATCATGCCATTTAGTTTCTGTATTTCTTTCTTGGTTGTTGGCGGCTTCATCTCAGTCACTGCTCGACATTTGTCTGGGTTGGCTTCAATCCCTCTTTCAGTGAGATAGAATCCAAGAAATTTGCCCGCCCTTACCCCAAAGGTACACTTTTCTGGGTTGAATCTCAACAAATTTTTTCTGGCTTCTTTGAACACTTCTCTTAAGTCGTCAATGTGTGTTCGATCTTGCTTGCTTTTGATAATCATATCATCCAGGTATACTTCCACCATCTTCTCTATCTGATCGTGAAACACTTTGTTCATCAGGCGCTGGTAGGTCGCTCCAGCGTTCTTCAGCCCAAAAGGCATAACTATGTAACAGAAATTTCCCCTGTCCGTCATGAACGCGGTCTTCTCCTGATCGGGTGGATGCATGTCAATTTGATTGTACCCAGAATAGGCGTCCAGGAAGGACAAGCTTTTGTATCCACTCGCATTATCGACCAGACGATCAACACTGGGGACGGGGAAAGCGTCCTTCGGGCATGCTCGGTTGAGGTTAGTATAGTCTACGCACATTCTCCATTTGCCATTTGCCATCTTAACCAGGACGACATTAGACAGCCACGTGGTGTATTTTATTTCTTTAATGAAGCCTGCATCGAGTAAGTCCTCAACGGTTTTGGACGCTGCTCGCGCCTTCTCTTCTTTCTGAACTCTCCTTCTTTGAGCAACCCATTTCGCTCCTGGGTTGACTGCTAAGTGATGGCCTGCCACTTGAGGGGGAATTCCGGGCATGTCCGCCGCGCTCCAGGCAAACAGATCCGGATGGTCTTTTAGGCATTGGACGAGCTCGTCCTGAGTCTCAGGGGATAGATTCTTTCCAATCTTGATTGTCTTCTTTGGGTCGTCCCCTAGTTGCACGTGACAAAACTCTCCATCTGGCTCTAGTAGCTTGATTCTGTTCTTCAATTCTTGGGTCAAAAGGTCGTCTCCTTCTTCTTCCTCACTATCTGGGTCATAACGAGCATCAAGATCTGCCAAATTTACCTGCCCGCTGCTTTTCATTGCTTCTTCTATTTCTCTTGCTACTTTTTTACCTTTTTCCTTTAGTCCCAGGAGGAACGCTCGCTTTGCGGACAGTAAGTCGGCTAGGACAGTTGCGACCTCCCCAGACTTGGTGTAGAACTTCATCTTCAGATGGACGGTTGACGAAACTGCTTCTAAACGAGGAAGGGTTGGCCGCCCAATGATACACTGATAGACCGATTTGCACGGCAAAACGATGAAATCCGCTCTGACCGTCCTGAAGACGGGATTTTCTTCAGTATCATCTCCAAAGGTCACCATCAGCTCTAGCCGTCCTATAGGAATTGTCGAGGCACCATTGAACCCGGTGAGAACTGTTCCTCTGTATGGCCTTAGGTCGTCTTTTGAAAGCTTCAACGCGTCCAACAAGTCTTCGAATATTATATCTGCTGAACTACCTTGGTCCACTAATATTCGCCTAACTTTCACGTTCGCCATTACTACGACGATCACCAAAGGTACTTCGTAGTTGGGCGTGCCGTCGATGAGATCCTCATCTCCGAAGGAGATGGATGGTCGTACGGAAGGCGACCGTGGAGTGGAGGTCGAGGCGACACTCATGATCTCGTCCCATCTTCTTTTGATCGATCTGTTAGTCGAGGCGTCCGTGGGTATTCCTCCGGATATGACCATAGCGATCGGTCTTCCCTTCGACTTCCTAGCGCCTATACTATTCTCTTCATCGTCGTCTTCTTCTACGACTTTGATCGTCTCATCTGCTTCTGCTTTTCCCCTTCTAAGTGAACGGGTAACCTTCCGCTCTTCTCGTGCTTCCGCATGATCTCTTTTTACGTACTGAGTCAACTTCCCTCTTCGGATTAGAGCTTCCACATCATCTTTAAGAGCCATGCAGTTGTTAGTGTCATGCCCGTTACTCTTCTGATACCTACAATATTTTTTCGAGGGACGCTGCCCGTCTTTGAGCACGAGGGGCTCCGGTGGTTTGACATCTCTGAATTCTGCGTTGGCACACTCCGCTAAAATGTTCGCGTACGAGGTATTTAGCTTAGTGCGTTCAGCGAATCTCTTGATCCTACTTTCCCGGGTCGGGCGGTCATTGGCGCACTCTTCTTTTTGCCTTTATATCTTTTTCTGATCGCGAGTGTTGGTTCATGCCCGCCTCAGCAGCTTCAAGAGCGGTCGTTCTCTCCTCATAATTCATGAACTTTTGGGAGCGTCTTAGGAATGTCTCTAGGTCCCTGGGAATGTGGAGACCCACCTCCACTTCGAAACGACTTCCTCTTAAGAGGCCTGTTCTCAAGAAGAATAACCTCTGATTATCGTCCAAGTTTCTGACTTGATCGGCTTCTCGATTGAATCTTTTGACATAACTTCTCAAAGACTCATGCGGGCCTTGTCTGACGGCGATCAAAACGTCCTGAGATTTTGGCTTGATCATGGAGGTCGTAAAGCGGGCGGTGAACACCCTAGCCATCTGCTCCCAAGATGAAATGGTGTTGGGTTTTAGCTCGGTGAACCATTCCAACGCCGACCCTTCTAGAGTAAGGGGGAAGATTTTGCATTTTACAGGTCCGGGCGCTCCGCGATATTTCATTATAATATCAAAGTGCTTTAAATGGGCGTCCGGATCTTTCACGCCGTTGTACATCTTAAGGTCGGTCGGAGGCTTTTCCAACGAGCGTGGGATGCGAAACTCATCTATTTCTCTTGTATATGGTCCAAGGCTGGTATCCCTCTTATTTTGACCGCACAGTCGCTTTTCTGGGTAGCTTTCTCCACGACCGTGGTCGTTGGAATAATCTTTCGACCGATATGAGTATCGCTCGTTAGATCGACTTCGAGAACGAGTAGGTGAACTGGTCGAACCACGAGAGGAACCTTCGTGTGATAATTCTTCAGGCCAGTAAGTGTAATCAGATGTGGACGGATCGAGTCTTTCTTGGTGGGGTGGCCGCTCCTCCTCGTCCCCTCCTCGGGGTTGGAGATCGATGGACCAGCTGCCTTCGCGGAGACGATCGACGAGGTCTTGAAGGGCGTACCCGCACGGCCGAAGTGCCCTCATAATGAGGTCGCTGCTCTGGGGCCGTGTGTGCTGGCCTCGAGGCGATCTGATCTTCTAATTGCGTGAGGCGGTCGTTATTGCGATTCAGAGCCTGGTTTCGGTAGTGCAGTAGTTCTCGCAGCTCTTGGACCAGGTCGGCAGGAAGCTCTACTGTGACCGGCTGTACAGGGACGGTGTTGTTGCCTTCAACACCCGCTGGTGGTGGTCGAGTTGGGATCTCGGCCACACTTTGTAAACGAGCCGTGGCCTTTGGTCGGCCTCGGGGTGCCTTCAGGGGCATCTTCGGGATTGGTGGAAAGCGCGCGGGCTCCCACTTTGGTCGTCAATTGATCTGTACCTTTGAGTGCTTGACCGCTGTTTCACAGGTATCAGACCTCGGTATGCTCTTCTGGTCGTACTCCGAGCTCTGCTTCAGGTGGCGGGTGTACCTGTGAAGACACTCCAACGCCCAAGTCAGGAGCGAACGAGCAGAGTATAAATCTGAAGGAATAGTCTCTACCTGACAACTAACGCCATCAATGCTTTTATAGCGCTGGTGGGCGGCCCTCGAGCATTGGATCTATGGGTACGGACCAATCGGGACCGTTGATCCGGTTCTCTGCTCCTTTACCCCTTTATTGCTTGGCCGGTCCAGATAAAATCGCTGGAATGGGCTTCAGCCCATTCCGGAACAGTTGCCCCCTTAGATATATTTATTTAAGGAAGAATATCTATTTTTGATAGCCACTTTAATTTATTCGGATCACCTCAACCACTACGTATATCTGGCTACAATTTCTGCTAATCAAAAAAAATATATCTGGCTACAATTTCTTTTTATTATTACTACCTCATGTGACCAACGGTCAGAAGAAGATACACATTTATTGACTTGATACGTAATGCATTAAAGTGAGTGCTAATAACAACAACTCCAACTACAAGCTACATGAATTGCAAGACTGCCATTCGAATGCTTCTAGCTACCTCCTGCACACTTAAGCTGAACTTCTCTTCCATCTGCATACACACGCACATTCTTCTCAATTTCTAACTTTGTTTAACTAAATTATAGTACTAATTAATTAACGATAACCAAAGCAATGTAATGAAGTAAATAATGTACCTCAGCTATGATGGTTATGTCCAATTTGGAGGTTCCAAAAAGCAATGTACTGCTATTAGTGACTGATAGATGAAGGTTTTCTATCTCTCTGATTATGTTCATCAACACTCCCTTATCTTTCTCGCAGTGGATTCGAATCAGTACATTTTTCTTTGACACTCTTGCCTCAACTTCTGGCATTGATCGATTTTTTGTATTGTCACGTGAGTTTGACCAGGTTACTGAGACATCATTGTCTGAAGAGGACTTAGATTTCTCAACATATACAACAGATTCTACGCCTTTCCTAAGATTCTTCACTTCCAGTTGTTTCACTTGTTCTTGAAGCTGTTTCACGTGCTTTATAGCATCTCCAAGAACAGAGGCCTTGTCCACCTGCACCCAAATGAGAAATTTAGTACCATTGATTAGTACTATGTATTCACTTAACTAATCAACAGAAAAATTAATGTGGGGTATTTTACTGGTTAAAAAAAGTGAACCTTTTTCAAGCCTGGAATGAGTGCTGAAAGAGCTATAAACTGCTGGCTAATCTTCTCTCTCCTCTTTCTCTCAGCAATTATGTGATCATGATGTTGGTTAGGAGATCTGGATAGTGAGTCAGTCTCCTTACTTTCCTGAATATTGCGTTTCGGTTCCTTCTTTTGATTCACAACCTTGTTGCCTTTTGGCATCAACATTGATTCTTGATTCTCCTCATTGTTAAACGCAAGAATATGAGGATCTTTCATTTGTGAGGTGTACACGTTGTTTGAAGGGAATGTTTTGAGTGTTTTGGAAGGCCTCTCAAAGCTGTTAACATCACCTGAGGAGTTGCTCATGGTGTTGGAGTTTTCAGTTTTGGAATGGCTATTATCGCTAGAGAAAGAACTTAGCAAATTATGCTCTTCTGGCGAAGGGAAACTTCCCTCTATACTGTTGATGAAACTGTAATCCTCTAATTCCTGTAGGGAAGGAAAACACGAGAAGGGTCAGTAAGAGTTTTATTCTACAAATATTGAAGCTAGAAAACAAAACTTTAGTTGAAAAAAAATATTGTAAACATCTTTTATTTACTAAATCGCATAGCCAACTTTTCCATGTCTCTTCAGTTGATGTCATTTTGAAAACTGCTGTTTCTATTTTCAGTCACTTGTAACTTGCAAGACTGTGTAGTGCAGCTTAGGAGGATCAATTAATAGCACTGAAATAAAAGTAAAATGAGACAGTTATTAGAAATCAATACAAATACAGCACAGTATAGTCATGTGTGAAAATGACATCCATACTATGCGTTTCTTTTACGTGTTATTGGTTCACAGTATTCACCAAACTGCAGTCGATATATTCACCAAAGTGTAGTCGGTTTTACTGTCTATGTGACTATCTCTTTCTAATAGTATTTTTGTCATACCTAAAACTTAAACTTTATAACTAGGAATGAGATCCAAACTACTCAGTTACGACATGCATGGACCAACTCTTGTGTGGTGAGAAGTTTCCTTGTTTAATCCTTTATGAAGTATACAGATCGAGTAATTCAAAAATAATATTTCTTTTTGCATATGGAGTATAGGGAGTTTAGTATAGGAACTGAATTTTGCATATGGAGTATAGGGAGTTTAGTATATGCAAAAAAGTAGGCATATTTCTTTTTGTATGCTCAACATGTTCTTCAATTTTGCATCTTGGTTTTTAATTACACTACAACATTTTGACCCTAAGGCAACGCCTGAAAAATGTTGCTTAAAGCCTAAAAACCGTTGCCTAAACTTTCAGCAACGGTTTCAAAACCGTTGTGTTTTCGGCCGTTGCCTAAACTATAGGCAACGGTTTTATGTCACCAAAGGCAACGCTAACGTAAAACCGTTGCTATTGGTCCCTCAAACGCAACGGTTTTTATTTTCATGACATGGCGACGGTGCAAAACCGTTGCAATATATGGGAACAGTTTTAAACCGTTCCTTTAGATGGCAACGGTGAAAAACCGTTGCCACTGCTGACAACGCTGGAAAACCGTTGCCAAAAATTTTCAAAGAATAGGCTTCAAAACCGTTGCTGTTAATAGCAACACAAAAAAACCGTTGCTATTAGTGGCAACCTAAAGAACCATTTGCTATTTTGCCGTGAATCATTGATAAGAATACCATAACCAAAAAACTGTTTTTAATTCTAATTAAAAAGAAATGCCAATAACTATTTAAGAGTTGTTAATTCGATCTTTACCAAAATAACTTTGTCATTATAAACTAAAATTCGAGAAAAGGTTCGAGAATATAATGCATTGTAAACGACATAATTAAGTACATAAAAAGTTTATCCTAATTAAATTACAAAAAACCTAGTTCAATTTCCAAAATAAAACTTCACGAGTCTTCAAGACATCTCTTAATACTCTTCTTCATCTAAGTCATCGAGACCTTCATTTATACCTTCATGATTTTCCTACAAAATAATAAAAACCCAATTAATGCAATATGTACTCTATTAAAACAATCAAATGCCACGATAAAACCAAACAAGAAATGCATATATCTAGTAATAGCTTAAATCTGCTCTAAGCCTCTAACACATTAAGATAACAAATCTCTTGCCCACTGAGATACCTGGAAACATTTTTTCAAATAGGTCTTGAAGGTGTTTTTGCATGAACAATGTCATGAAATTTATTGAATGCCATTTCAAATTGGTCTCAGTTTTTTAAATGAAGTTTTTATAATCTGATTTTCTGTTTTTAATAAACAATTTCTGGACTGGTTTTGATTAAGGAAGAATCAAGTAATGAAGAAGTATGTAATATTATTGAAAAGTAGGAATTTCAAAGCAATTAGTATTCCACTTCCGCAGAGCTAATCATTCAGAGAAACAAATGCTCTTTGCCCACAACCAACACAATGATTCTCCAAGATACCCTCAACTATTCATTCTCCACACATGGAAGTTAGGGGAAGGAAGTTAAAAGACTTGTTAGTAGTATGATACTTGCACCAAAAATTATATTAAAACAATAAGGATTTGTTAGTGTAACTCTTACTAAGAGCACCACTGAGATAGGAAGTATCCTCACCATAAATCCATAGACTTTCTTGGCACGTACTGGTAGGCCATGTAACTATATTATTAATTGGACAATTTATTAAAACAATAGGGATTTATTAGTGTTTGTACTTTGTAGAGTTGACACATTTTCCTTGAGTGATGGTAGACAAAATTTAATTCTGCTCATTTTCGCATTCTATTATGGTGGAGCAATGATTAGCCTAATGTTAGTATTCAAGAAGACAGAATACTATTTATAGAGTCAGTTCATATTCATTCATTATGATCATGGAAGATAGAATTTGAAAGTGAAGGAGAAAAATTGAATCTGTTTATAAAGTCAGTTCATATTCATTCATTATGATCATGGAAGACATGAACTATTTATAGAGTCAGTTTAGAGCATGTGAAAGTATATTAATCACAAAGCATGTGAAAAGTCAATGCATTTACAGAACTAATCTCAACCATTCCAGAAAAACTTGACACTTACCCCATGAGTTTTTGGGACATGTGTTGATGCCGAAGAACACTAGTAGCATCAAGCGGGGTTGATCAAAACAAAGCTCCCAAAGCCTCCACATTAAATCTTGAGTTGTTTTGATCTAATGCAGTGTTTTCAAAAAGCTACAATTTTCGCACATAATGTCTTCCCTCAAGTTCTTTTAGATGCTTCCCTAATTAAAATAAACAATATAAATTAATACAATTAAAACACAAATGAGCACATACTTATTATCAACAGTTACTAAAACAACTAATATGGAAAACTATCAAATGGAATTAGAAATAAGTTGTGACTTTGATATACCTTTACTTGATCACTTCCTCACATCCATAGTCGATATCCCCCTCAACTCCTTGTTCTTGATCACTTTCTTCAAATTCCTCCACCTCGTGTGACTGCTGATTCTTTTCAATGAACTCACCAAGTGACATTGATGGACACTTCGGGATGTACTTACAAGTTACAAGGGACATCAAGATACAACTTATTCCACTTGGCTTGCCATATTTGCCATATAAAGACAGATTTGGCTACAACTTACAAGGGACTAGTTAGTAAGCTCAGCTGCAAGTTTATGATAAAGAATGTGGAGCATAATGGTTCAGATATTTGGCTGGCTTAGATTGCAAAAGGACTCGTATGATGAATTATCATGCCAAGGAAAACTAGTCAAAGAAAGAGCTACTTGTTCTTATCATTAACTTCAACTTATCATACTCTTCAATTTACCATACAGTAGCAGGGAAGTGGCAACTAATTAGTGTAAAAATAAGTTGTCATATACTTGTAGAAGTGAAATTCAATCTGATAGTAATTAATAAGGGAGCATTGATGAAATCTAATCAGTACCTTCATATTTGCAAATTTCTGAGAAGATTTGTTCTCCAGTTAACACGAATCTGAATCACTTGCTCTATAACCTGAATGTAAACAAGATAAAGATCAACCAGGACATATAAAACCAAAGTCACTAACTGAACACAAAATGGAGCTTACCTGGTTGTTTTTCGCTTACTTTCCAAACTGAATTTCGACATCTTGATGCTCTACTAATCCAAGCATGTCCCTATAAACAAAGTTTGTCACACAGTATAGTCACGAACCAGAATTTCTCCAGCTGAAAACTCCATTCCCAATTGAGCAAAATTCATTCTCAATGTCAATTTGACAAAAACAAGAGAAACAAATGGGCGGTGCCATTATTAAACTTAAAACTCATTCATTTGCACTTATTATTGAATCACCAACTTCCATTATGTCAGTCCCATTCGTTATGATAAAGAGAACCATGAACTTTTATTTATCTCCAAAAGGGCAGCATTAGTCATCAATGAATTTTGTCATAGTTGAAATTTTTAGCAGTTTGAAGTATCAATACCTGTAAATATGTAAAATTCCAACTTCAAAAAAAAAAAAAACTCCTTTCCTTAATAGATTTAGCTTCCTCTAAATTAAGCATTTCACTTAAAGAGTAAATAAGGAATCTCAACTACTGAAGTCTTAACGAGTAACATTTCTGGTTATCCATGATTTGTTGTGCACATAGCATCAAGAAAGACTGCTAAACTAACATCCCAAAAAAGTAATTAACTATCCCAAAAATCATTGAAGAGAGAGAGAGAGAGAGAGACGAACCAGGGGAAATCGCTTGAACCTTGCTTGGAGAAATCGCTGAACCCTAAACCCAAAATCACTGAACTCTTGCTTGGAGAAATGTGACTTCCAAAATCGCTGAAACCTTGCTTGGGTAAATCGTGAGTGCTGCCTTGGTTAGGGTTTTCATGTTCTTGTTGTGAACTTAGGATAATCGCTGAGAACGTGAGGGTTTGAACTCGCTGAGTGTTTTTGTATTTCTCTGAACGTGACGGTTCGCTGAGTGTTTTTGTGAGTTAGAGTGTTTTTGTTTTTTTGGTTTTTGATTTTTTTGGTTTAATTTTTTTTTTGGGGTTGAAATTTTTTTGGTTTGGTACAAAAAAATTTGGGGAACCCAGGAAACGCGCTAGTACTTAACGCCTAATTTTTTTATTTTTTAATAATTGTCTCTATGGCAACGTTTTCGAACCGTTGACTAAATCTTAAACATAAAACCGTTGCCGTAGACCTTATGGGAACGGTTTTTAGCCGTTGCCATTAAAAAAAATTAAAAAATAAGGAAACAGCAACGGGTTCAAAAAACCGTTGCCATTTGTTGGCTAAGGCAACGGTTTTTTTGGTGTTGCAATTTTAGGCGTTGCTATAGGGTCCAAATGTTGTAGTGTTAATTGGTTTATTGATTGCCTAGCTCAATATGCTCTTCTTTGCATTTTATTTTTATAAGCAAATGTTAGTGGGGGTGAGGGAATGTTAGTTTTCGGGGTTTGAACCCTGGACCTCCTTCTTGCATCTTCTTTCCTTTGCATCTTTTGCATCTTTTGTCTTACAATGCTTGGTCTAGAATAAATTTTGCTAGATTAGATTAGTTTGTGTTTCAAATTATAAAAAATGGTAATTTGGTATCGTCACGTACTCTAACTAGTAGTTAGGCAATGTGTTCTCATTTGTGTGTGTGTTCTCATTTGTATATCATTGTTAGATGTTAGATTGTGAAATAGTTCTTAATTGACTGTTGTTTGGTTCAAAACTCTCATGTACTCTAACCAGTAGTTAGGCAAGTGTATTCTCATTTGTGTGTGTGACAATTAGCTGTTGACTAATTATTTTTGTTTGAAGTTGAATGCATTGTTTCTTATAGCAAAAAGGCAACTATGTTTAGGAAATTGTTTATATATGCAACTTAGTATTGAAATACTATACTGTTAATTATTTTATTTCTGCTTCTTCCTTTTGATTCAAAAGCATCATATGAAGTCTTGCTTTTAAATGCATCAAATACTTATTGTTGTCATGATAACATTACATTGAGTTTCCAATTTATCACTTAAGTTATTGAGGAGTTGTGCCACTATTCATGGACTAGTTGGCAGGACTTAATAAGGATGAGTGGGATTTTTTTTAACGATTTTAGAGTAAGCGTGAATTTTAACACATCACATTGTTTGTCGTATTTTATTATAACTTGTTCAGTTATTTGATAACCACACTGTATAGGTCTTGTAAATGTTTTCACAATACAGAGCAAATTAAATTGCATGGATAAGTTTCAGGAGCCCCTCGTTGAGAAGCTTTTTCATAAGAAAGTTGTTCGCTGACTCGTTGCTATGCTCAGAGATGCCCATGTGGAGGATATGTGACGTGATTGGATAGGAGATCTAGTCTATGATCTCCTACAATCCAAATCGTTCTTCTTATTTAATTAAATTTTTATTTTTCAATGAGAGATCTTTTGATTCCCTTATTTTTTATGAATTTTTCTGTCATTCATTTATATTGACTTGGATTAGTTGAATGTCAAACATTGTAAATCATTTATTCATTTTGAACTTATCAAAAAAAAATTATTCATTTTGACCAAAAGTAATTACTTGTATTATATTGGTCATACCTATATGTAATTACTCTTCTTATATCGATGTGGATATTTTTTTTTTCTGACTATCGCTGACTACCTACGGAGTGTCCTAGTGTTTTCAACGAAAGACTAATCTCCGCTCGTGCTTAGGATCAAATTAAATTTCGCAGTAACCAACACCGAGTTTGTACACTGCGGGAATCGAACCTGGGAACACCGGGTCAACCCCCGTGTCCCATGGTACATTAAGTCATTACGCCAACGGTATTGGATCGATGTGGATATATTCTAAGACTTTTATGAAATTAAAAGCTAATTGAAAAAACCACTAGCCAAAGATTTATATACATGAGTATTATAACTCATATTGTTTTGATTAAGTCTTTTAATGTTTTAGGCTAGTGAAAGTTTATTATAGCATTTACATGCCTGGGTAATTTTTTAATAACATATTTCTCTTTACTTAAATATGTTAGTCTAAATTCATCATTCTTTCTTTAAAATGTAAGTGTTTGACATGTATAATTTGTCTTCCCTATCAAATACAATTTCTATAGCATTAAATCTTAAGTTATTTTGGTTAACAAGTGTTTTGACCATAAGTTAAATTTTAGTCTTAAAATTCTTATTTTTTTAGTAATCGACTATTATCATCCAAGTGGGGGAATGTTAGATTAATTATTTAATTAAACAAAATATATATGGATTAACATAGTCAATTATTTAAGAATTGTTATTAATATATATTATGGTCAATTGTTGTTAAGCACTAATCAATTGATGAATACGTGTTGGGTTTTTTGTTACTGTGATCGGGTTGAGCCATTTAGTTAGCCTAATGAGAGGTCATTGCCTTTAGTCGCTTAGTTATTTAATCGTTGATCTATTAAACAGCTAATCCTAATGCTGAAACCTGGACGACAATAAGGATAGACTACTCTCATACTCCTCTCATCAATCGATCCTTCAACGTCCAGATACAAAATTCTTCATCCATAAAACTATTTTAACATAGATTTATATGCTATAATATGTATCTACATTTATGGTTGTTGTATTATTTATCCTTTACTTAAAATTAAATTTTTTAATTAAAAAGATTATATTTGATATTATACGTACAATAAAGATAATGGTGTCTTCTAAGGCGGGAGACGACAAAGTCCTTCATCGGTGTATTAGTCAAATTGATTATATGATATAATATATAATGTTGTTAGTGGCTAAGATTGAATCAATCAGTGTGAATTCTCAACTATTCATAACACTTTATAGTTTATACTGTTTCCTATGATCAATTTGACCAATACATTGGTGAATAACTTAATTGGTCTCTCACCCTATAAGTTACCAAAGATAATATTTATACTAAAATTTGTTCATTTGTTAACATTTTAATAGTCTCCTTAAGCTTATTGTAAAAAAAAATAGTCTCCTTAAGCCACTAAAGATGTTTTTATAAATGACAAAACTTCGGTACAATTTTATTCCTAGTTTTTCACATAAAAATACAAATAATTGTTAGTAACTACTCAAATTCATAAATATCTCAAAACACATGACTACTCAGGTTAAGTTTTTCCTTCTATTATTATGCTTACATTTTTTACTTTTATAAACACCGTCTAGAAAGCAGGAAGAATATCTTTCCTTAATATATTTATTTAAGGCTACTTCCAAGACTATCTATCTATTTTTGATAGCCCCTTCAATTTATTCGGGGCATCTTCGGGATTGGTGGAAAGCGTGCGGGCTCCCACTGTGGTCGTCAATTGATCTGTACCTTTGAGTGCTTGACCGCTGTTTCACAGGTATCAGACCTCGGTATGCTCTTCTGGTCGTACTCCGAGCTCTGCTTCAGGTGGCGGGTGTACCTGTGAAGACACTCCAACGCCCAAGTCAGGAGCGAACGAGCAGAGTATAAATCTGAAGGAATAGTCTCTACCTGACAACTAACGCCATCAATGCTTTTATAGCGCTGGTGGGCGACCCTCGAGCGTTGGATCTATGGGTACGGACCAATCGGGACCGTTGATCCGATTCTCTGCTCCTTTACCCCTTTATTGCTGGGCCGGTCCAGGTAAAATCGCTGGAATGGGCTTCAGCCCATTCCGGAACAGTTGCCCCCTTAGATATATTTATTTAAGGAAGAATATCTATTTTTGATAGCCACTTTAATTTATTCGGATCACCTCAACCACTACGTATATCTGGCTACAATTTCTGCTAATCAAAAAAAATATATCTGGCTACAATTTCTTTTTATTATTACTACCTCATGTGACCAACGGTCAGAAGAAGATACACATTTATTGACTTGATACGTAATGCATTAAAGTGAGTGCTAATAACAACAACTCCAACTACAAGCTACATGAATTGCAAGACTGCCATTCGAATGCTTCTAGCTACCTCCTGCACACTTAAGCTGAACTTCTCTTCCATCTGCATACACACGCACATTCTTCTCAATTTCTAACTTTGTTTAACTAAATTATAGTACTAATTAATTAACGATAACCAAAGCAATGTAATGAAGTAAATAATGTACCTCAGCTATGATGGTTATGTCCAATTTGGAGGTTCCAAAAAGCAATGTACTGCTATTAGTGACTGATAGATGAAGGTTTTCTATCTCTCTGATTATGTTCATCAACACTCCCTTATCTTTCTCGCAGTGGATTCGAATCAGTACATTTTTCTTTGACACTCTTGCCTCAACTTCTGGCATTGATCGATTTTTTGTATTGTCACGTGAGTTTGACCAGGTTACTGAGACATCATTGTCTGAAGAGGACTTAGATTTCTCAACATATACAACAGATTCTACGCCTTTCCTAAGATTCTTCACTTCCAGTTGTTTCACTTGTTCTTGAAGCTGTTTCACGTGCTTTATAGCATCTCCAAGAACAGAGGCCTTGTCCACCTGCACCCAAATGAGAAATTTAGTACCATTGATTAGTACTATGTATTCACTTAACTAATCAACAGAAAAATTAATGTGGGGTATTTTACTGGTTAAAAAAAGTGAACCTTTTTCAAGCCTGGAATGAGTGCTGAAAGAGCTATAAACTGCTGGCTAATCTTCTCTCTCCTCTTTCTCTCAGCAATTATGTGATCATGATGTTGGTTAGGAGATCTGGATAGTGAGTCAGTCTCCTTACTTTCCTGAATATTGCGTTTCGGTTCCTTCTTTTGATTCACAACCTTGTTGCCTTTTGGCATCAACATTGATTCTTGATTCTCCTCATTGTTAAACGCAAGAATATGAGGATCTTTCATTTGTGAGGTGTACACGTTGTTTGAAGGGAATGTTTTGAGTGTTTTGGAAGGCCTCTCAAAGCTGTTAACATCACCTGAGGAGTTGCTCATGGTGTTGGAGTTTTCAGTTTTGGAATGGCTATTATCGCTAGAGAAAGAACTTAGCAAATTATGCTCTTCTGGCGAAGGGAAACTTCCCTCTATACTGTTGATGAAACTGTAATCCTCTAATTCCTGCAGGGAAGGAAGACATGAGAAGGGTCAGTGAGAGTTTTATTCAACAAACATTGAAGCTAGAAAACAAAACTTTAGTTGAAAAAAATATTGTAAACGTCTTTTATTTACTAAATCGCATAGCCAACTTTTCCATGTCTCTTCAGTTGATGTCATTTTGAAAACTGCCGTTTCTATTTTCAGTCACTTGTAACTTGCAAGACTGTGCAGTGCAGCTTAGGAGGATCAATTAATAGCACTGAAAGAAAAGTAGAATGAAACAGTTATTAGAAATCAATACAAATACAGCACAGTATAGTCATAGGTGAAAATGACATCCATATTGGTTCACAGTATTCACCAAACTGCAGTCGATATTCACCAAAGTGTAGTCGGTTTTATCGTCTATGTCACTATCTCTTTCAAATTGAACTTTTTTTTGACAATTCAAATAAAATTTTTATCACATCTAAAACTCGAACTTTACACCTAAAACTCGAACTTTATAACTAGGAATGAGATCCAAACTACTCAATTACTACATGCATGGACCAACTCTTGTGTGGTGAGAAGTTTCCTTGTTTAATCCTTTATAAAGTATACATATCGAGTAATTCAAGAATAATATTCTTAAGCAGTGAAGTCTGATCTTAATTTTATTAAATACGAGAAGTACAATGTCATATCTTTAAGAGTATTATTTATAAAGATTTGTAAATATCTCATGGAATTTTGGCAAACAGTTGGGATATATTTGATAGGGTTAAATATGTTTTTCGCCCCTATAAAATTTGGATTTTTTTGTTTTTAGTCTTTCAAAAAAATTTCACCAACTTTTGGTCCCTATAAATTTTTTCAGTTTTTTGTTTTTAGTCCCTCGTGACTATTAATAACACTTCATGAAGCGCTACTAAAGTCTTTTCACCTTAGTTAATGTCTTTTGACCTTAGTCCCTCATGACTATTAATAACACTTTTGACCTTTTATAAGCGCTACTAAAGTCTTGAAGCGCTATTAAAAGTCATGATGGACTAAGAGCAAAAAACCCCAAATTTTATAGGATCAAAAACATTTTTAACCTTATTTGATACGTATCAAAACATATGACAAACAAAACTAATCAAATAACATGACAATTCATTGGAACTGCACAATTTATTTCTTAGGGGAGGGAAGTATAATTTATTCTAAGTTTTTATTTCTTAAGGGAAGGTGTTCATTTTAACATAAATTCAAGTTTCTCTTAAGGGAGGGAAATGTAATTTACTCAAATATTATAATATGTGCTAACTATATAACATTGTATAATATAAAATACGCAAAATAATGTTGTTTATAAGGAACATATTTCATAAAACATACTCCGCAAGTCTCGTAATTTTTATGTTTTAATTTTCTAATTTTATCTCTAAATATTTGATGTTTTACAAATTCAATGCAATATTAATTATACTTTATCAATTATACACTTGATATTTATTGTGACTATTAATTAAGTCGATGTTAGGTTAAATATTTTTCATGGTTTATTGGGTTTGAATTCTTGATCTTTGCATGCGTGAGTTTAATACTTATCACTCTGTCAGGTAACAAAAACACTTCTCTGGTCTACATATATACTAATTAATGTATTCTTATTTTGTGTGCTAATGACTAAAACATCAAAAATGAAAGGACGGAGAAAATTCAAAGGGAGAATGAAATTTTTACTTGAGAATTATCCGGTTGTTTTGCCACGATCAATGGGGAGTTAATAGTGAAATTTTTACTTGGGAATTTTTTTGTTGCTTTGCCACGGTCAAAGGGTCGCTAATATGTCGATTCTTTATTGTGTTAATTAGCCACGGTCAAATATATTAACCATGTCTATCCAAGTATCCGACCGTGGCTAAAAACCGCTTTTCTGATAGTGGGAGAAAGTACTAGCCCCATATATATCCCGTGCGATGCATGGGGTTGACAAAATTTCATCGTAAAATCGAGTAATTGAATTCTTTTGAAAGACTAATATCCCATCGGGTTTGAAAACAAATTTCACGATGGCCACACCGGGCTTGTCAACTGGAGAATCAATTGGGCAAATGGTGTTAGTTTGCAAAATACAGAAGCTGATAGTTGTGAATAAACATTAAATTATAAATATAAATTAAATAAAAAGATTATCAATTTTAAAAGGAATATTAACAAAGGCGACTAAATTGAACATCCTCCATAGATAAAATAAGAATAAAAAAGTCTAAAGAATTTTAATAATATAATCTAAATAAGAAGCTCCCGTAAATAAAAATTAAATTGAAACTATAAACTAAATAAGAAGATTATAAAAAAATATTAACAAAGACATTGAAATTGAATATCTATAGATCATTTGAAGAAACACTTAATTTTTTTTTAATAAAGTTATCTATATTCATCAAATGTAAAATTATTATTTAGGAACGAAGTTTTCATATTTGAATAATTAATAAATTTTATGATGCTAGAGTACCCCAAAAAAATACTGTTTAGCATAACACTTTACATATTTTGGCACAACATTTTTTCACTAAACGGGTTATTGAGGAATGAGCTTTGCATATCTGAAAATGTAAAAAAAAAAAAAAATTGACCTTAAAATACCCTAAAACAAATTGCTTAGCAATACACTCTATGTATTTTGTCACGATTTTTTACTTTTCATCAAATAGTTTATTGAGGAACAAACTTCGCGTATTTGAACATCAAAATTTGTTTTGCTCTTCTGGACCCTAAAGTACCCAAAATGTACTGTTAGCATCACACTTTACATATTTAGTCAAAAAGCTACTATTTTTTAGACCAAACCGGTTATTGACAAAGAAACTTTGGGTACTTGAACAATTAAAAAAAATTATGAATCCTAAAGTACCTCAAAATACACTACTTAATATCATACTTTATATATTTTGTTAAAAAATAACATTTTTTCACTATCAAGTACATCAAAGCATACTGTTTAGCATTCCACTTTACGTATTTTGTCATGAAACTAAATCTTTTTTCACCAATCGATTATTGAAAAACAAAGTTTGCATATTTAAACATCCAAAATTTTCAAGACCGTAAAGTACCATTTAAAATATAAAAGAAAGATAAATTTAAAAACATAAAATACTAAAAAAAAAAAACAGAAATAAAAACCAGAATAAAAAAATAAAAAAAGCTGGAGTTCCCACGCAACATTGACAATCCGCGTAAGAGTTAAAGATTTTATAGCTGTTGTATTTAATACATATCATGAGTGTGTATATACCTTGAAAAATTATATATAGATAGATATAGACTGATAGAGAGATATCATGTGGTGGGGCAAGACTTTTTATTACTAATAAAAAGTGTAATAGAATTCACTTTAGAATATAATTCATCGAAATTAAAAAGTCTTTGAATATAACAAAACTTTTTGTAACTTATATAAAATATTAATTGAGTAACCCAAGATTTGGACCCTTATATAAAATATCTCAGTTTTTTTGACCAATGATTATCTCAGTTAAATACTACAAGATTTATTTAGATCACTACGTCTCGATCAAAAACCACCAAACTACTTATAAAAAAAAGTTTTTTAATTTAAAATCTGAATCCAGTACGTACATTGTGCCAATTGGATTGTTATTAAAGTGAATTACTAATTAATCTTATTCCACAAATGCATCGTACCTTCCTTGGCAAATTTTTTCCTATAAAAAACAACTTAGCAAAACTTTTATTCAATATATACTTTAGCTCTATATTTCTCTCCCCCAGCTCTTACGGTGTGTTTGGATTAGGAGATAAAGTAGGAAGAGAGAAAGAGGGAAGAGAGAGTGGGGGAAGAGAGAAAGAGGGGAGAAATAGAGTAGATTAGGAGGGTTTTTTGGTTTTGAAATGACAAAAACACCCTTATGTGTTTGATTTAATTTTTTAATTTAATTAATTTAATAGTTATTTAATTATTTAATTAAATTAGCTAAATATTTATTTTAATCATTTAAATTAATTATTACATACTTATTTTAGCTATTTAATTTAAATTTATAAAGTGTCCCAACCTAAAAATTATGATAATTGTTAATCATAATTTAAAATGAAAACTTTCCAAGTAACTACAAAATTTAGTTGTGGATTAGTATTTTCAGATTTGCTTGTTGTTTTACCATCCTGATTTCATTATGGAGTGTTAGCTTCATAGTCAGGTCACTCTTAGGATTCGACATTTTTAACATCACAACCCATAGCGCCTATAATAGGCCTCATAAGCCAAATCGGGGTCGGCTCAAGTCCCAAACCACTTAAGCTAGAGCTTGAGCCTAAAAAATTTTACAAGAAAAAGAGGCCTCAAAATTTTATTGTTAAGCAATATTAAAAGAAATTTTATTGGTAAGTAGACTATCCTTTCCTTTACCATTTTGTGAGTTCGGTCCTCACATCCCTACATTTGTAAATATGCAATTTATAATTTGTAATTTGTAAATTCGTAAATATGGTTTAACTTTTTATTGGTTTGTTGAACCCTTGTTTTTCATCTCATAACATATGAAGCACAACTCATTTTTGTATTTTTTTTCATTACAACTCTTTTCATTTCCTTAAATATTACTTTTTTTCTCTTCTCCTAATTATTCATTTTCAAATCAACTTTTTGTTTCAACATTCGATTGAATAAAACATCTTAAATTATTCATTTATTTTTAGCTAATTTAAATTTCCTATTTATTTTTATCCATGTTAAATCATTCATTTAAGCTATTCAAATACTATTTTTATTGGTCTTAAACTTTTCGTTCATAATATATGGTTACTATTACGGCGCCCAACAATTTTTTACATTAAATCTAATAATAATAAAAATTTTGGTAAAAAAATGCAATTTTTTATTGAAATCCAAGAAAAAGATGCTAAAATTATATTTAATAGGATATTAGAAGTTCACATTGCATTATTATAGGGATGGCAATGGGGCGGGGCCGGGGAGTACTTCCACGCTCCACCGTCCCCGCCTACCATATTGTCCCCCATCCCCATTCCCCACTTCGGGGAGTTTTCCTTTCCCATCCCCATCCCCACGGGAACTCCAAATTTATTCAAAATTAGCAAAAGTTAAAATTAAAATATAATAAAACTGAAATAATGTATAAAAGTAAGACTAAAACAATGGGGGAGATTGTCGGCTTTATTGGTCAAGGTTACCCTTAGGACCCCACAAGCTTATCATCTCAACTCAAGGCGCCTACCTATAATGGGTGCAGGTCCTAAAGCCAAATGCAACTCTAAAAATCCTTAAGAAAAGAAACTTGTGCCTTACTATGAGATATAGATTTCGGCCTAGTGGTAAGCTCTTGATCCAACATAGAGAACTGAAAATGGGTTGTACCATTCCAACCCCAATCCTCTAGCACAATTAGGCACCACTCACACCTATGGAAAATGCGAAGCTCGCATCCCCACTGAAACTACCCCTGAGGTACTCTTTTCTTTATAAGCAAAACTACATTAATCGGTAGTATAAATAGTACTTCAACTTCTCACATCAAATTATAACATTACATGCTTATTACTCATACATCTTGCTGATAAACCAACCCCAAAATATTTTTTGGACACGTTACATTGTTTAAATGTGCAACTTCTTAAAACACGATCTTGTTCCTCGTGGACCACAAACACCAAGTAATAGCTAACCGTACAATGATTGTAAGTAGAACCAAAGATAGAAGCCACAATTATGAAGGGTCTTTTTCTCCCATCAACTGGCTACCATACTTGTGGTTGCTTTGGACAAATTCAATATCGATGTGCTTAAAGAAGTTGAATACATGATCTCTAACAAAATAAATGTCTAGGTACAAGTAGTTTAGGATACTAAGGGTTTCCTTAGTTTTTTATTTTAAATTAGTATCAGCCATTAGATTTGTATTTTTTTAATTAAATCTGATCCAAAGGCTGTCAATTAAATAGGGTACGAATGTAATTTTACACATCTCAACCATCCATTAATAAAAAAATATTTTTATTTATTAATTTTTTATATTTATATATATATATATATATATATTAATATAAAGATAATGGTGTCTTTTAAGACGAGAGACGACAAAGTCCTTCATTGGTGTATTAGTCAAATTGACTATATGATATAATATATAATGTTGTTAGTGGCTAGGGATGGTGATCTGTACCTTTGAGTGCTTGACCGCTGTTTCACAGGTATCAGACCTCGGTATGCTCTTCTGGTCGTACTCCGAGCTCCGCTTCAGAGGCGGGTGTACCTGCGAAGACACTCCAACGCCCAAGTCAGGAGTGAACGAGCAAAGTATAAATCTGAAGGAATAGTCTCTACCTGACAACTGACGCCATCAATGCTTTTATAGTGCTGGTGGGCGACCCTCGAGCGTTGGATCTATGCGTACGGACCAATCGGGGCCGTTGATCCGGTTCTCTGCTCCTTTGCCCCTTTATTGCTGGGCCGGTCTAGGTAAAATCGCTGGAATGGGCTTCGGCCCATTCCGGAACAGTTGCCCCGCAAGCCAAGGTCGTTCGTTGAGCGGGCGTAGGCTTGAATCTTGACCGAACAGATGCTCGCTCCTTTAAGATAGGAGGTTGTTTGTTCATGAAGCGACGTTTCACGTCCTTTCATGGATCGTTAATGGTGCCTCGAAATTCGAAAAGGCAGCGCCTGGTTATGATGACGGTTCGGTTTTTGAAGACGCGTGCAAGTGAAAGGTCACGACGTTTCGCTTGCTTGCTCCCAAAACCTTATAAATATGCTGCCCCCCTCTCCTCATTCTTCACTCTTTATCCTGAAGCTCTGAAAACGGTCATACTTTTGCTCTCGAGATGAACAACAGTTTACTGTCATATTCTGGCCAGCTGCTCGCCCGTGCATGACTTCCAACTCAGGCGATCTCACTCGTCCGGTCGCTTGATTTTGCTCATCAAGGAGATTTCTACCTTGAGTCCGAACTTTTCTCCTACTCCAGGTATGCGCTTTTTGCTCGTTTTTCTTTAGTTTGTTCGATTCTTCGTTGCGAAGAGCGAGGAGGGGGTGTCAGGCTCGGGGTCGACCTTGTCGCCCCCTTCTGCAAATCACCGTTTAGGGTGAGCCTGACTTCCCTCTCCGTGCAGGGTAAGGCAGTGGCGCGAACAAAGAAGACTGCGAGGATATCCGGCTGTCAATCTGCTAAGATGGTTGAGTGTGCTGCTCGCTCTGGAGATACTAGTGCGAGCGGGCTTCCGTCCGAGACTTTCTCTTCCACCGATCTCTCTACTTCGTCATCGTCTGGTCGCTCGTCGAACACTGTCGACACCATTCAATCTCTTCGAGTGAACCCTGCGCCTCCTCCCGTTCCGACCAATGAGGTGCTGCCTAAAGAGCACGATTGGAGGGGTAGGCTTGATGATGACCGCTCTTGGATTTCTTCCGCTATAACCAACGAGCGTTCGGTCTTTCCACCAGGTGATGAGATGTTGCCGCTTTTTACTAAGCTAATTGGTTATGGCGACCAGGAATGGCTAGCTGAGGGAGTGCCGGCTCACGAGCATGCTGCCATGATCCCGACCTCCCTAAAATTTATCATTTAGACCAATGTTCTCCGAGATTTGAGGGTGCGACCTCCCTTCACCTTCTTCCAGAGACGCGTCCTAAGAACCCTTGGGGTCGCCCCCTCACAACTTCACTTCAACGCTTGGGCGCTTGTTAAATCCTTCGAGATAATAATGGCCGCTCTTGACCGGGAAGTGAATTGCCGTCTTTTCTTCTCCCTATTTGATGTTAGTCGTACCGTAGAGATGAAGAGTGAACCCAGGCGATGGGAACAAGTTTCTTTGAAAGGGCGAAAGGGCACGATCAGACTCTTCAAACCTTTCTGCGAATCGGCCAAACCTTGGAGGCATGCTTTCCTCTGGGTCGTTCCAATCAATGATCGGGCTAAGGAGATGGTGGGAACTGTGGACGCTGAAGGTCATATTACTTCGATGAAATTCCCTCTGGGTTGGTCGCACTCACACTATGACCGCGACACCATCCACTATAGGCATCAGAGGAGGCTGAGCGATTACGATATTGAGAGTATCTTAATGCTAGAGACCCTGGTTACTTGGCTGCTCGAAGGGGTTATTCCTTGCAAAAAATTCACTTGTCTTAGGACGTCTGAACAAGCTGAAAATAAACTTGGTGTGCTTTTACTTTTTCTTTTGTTCGTTAGCTTTGATCGTTTTTACTTTGTCTTGCCTCTAACCCTTTTTCTCTTTTCAGCTGAAATGTCGGGCATAGGCTTTGAACCCCTTTTGGCCAAGACAAAGTCAAGGAAGCAGAAGAGGGTGACCTTTGCTTCTCCTTCTCAACCTCTCCACGCTGAGGGCGATCATATATAGGCCTCCTGTTCATGAACAGGGAACGAACTCCGTTTCTAAGAAGAGAGATCGGGCTCAGAATTCTGTGGATGCCGTTGCGATTGACCTTGACCCTCCCCAAAAAAGAAGAGAAATACCGAGGAGGTCGTCCTTGGATTTGGACGATCTTAAGGATGTAGATTTTGAAAGCCTTCGAGCAGACCCTCTACTGTTCGTTGCAAAAATTGCCCAAGCATCTTCTCAAAAACTTGCTCGCTATAAATCTGAGGAAGCTAGCCGTCAAGCAGGTATGCGCTTACTCCATAGAAACCTATGGTTGGAGGGTGACCTCTTGGATAAAACTGACAAGTATAAGTCCGCCCTTGGTCATATTACAGATTTGCCGGCAGAACTCGAGAGTACCAAGAAAAAGCTTGAGGATGCTGAGGTCGCCCTCCAACCGACGAAGAACGCACTTGGCTTGGTCACTGCTGAACGTGACGCGGCCATAACAGCCAAGGTAGATGCTGAAGCCAAACTTGCCACCGCTACTGCCAGTTTGACCGAGCAATCTACCAAGGTGAATCAGTTGGGGGAGCAGGTGGTCGATCTAACAAAAACCTTGAAGGCCGTTGAGGACGAGCGGGATCAGGCCAAGGGCGAGCTAGAGGCCTTGGAGGACATGACGATGTCAATCGCCAAAGTGCGCTTCGACGAGGCTGTTGCTCAGATCCAGTATTGTTATCCCTCTCTGGAGATTAACCCTGAGATCGTGAGCAACGATCATTTTTTGAGGAACGGCCAAATCGTTCATCTTGCGGAGAAAGATGAGCATGGGAACGTCTTCCAAGAAGAAACAGTCATCTACAGCCGTCTTGAGTGACTCGCCCTTTTTTGTATTTTCAACAAGTGTACTTTGTTTTCTTGTAATCTTTTTGGAGTCCGCGCGCCTTTATGATCGCCTTTTTTTTTCTTGTAATCTTTTCTTAGCCCAGCTTTCTCCGGGTAGACTTTAATGTTAACTATCTTCTCTTTACTTTTTCTAGGTTTTGATTTACTTTGCTTGCAGCCTTCGGGCTTTATAATACTGTTTCATAGGGATCCCTGTAAACAGCTTACCAAGTTTCTACTTGAGATTTAGCTCGTTTACAGGGTGTGTTCGTACTTAAGATAGCTTAAGTTTCCTCCTAAGCAGTTTATCAAACTCGGTTTGACCTTAACTCGCTTAAGAGGTAGTTGGTTATTGGGTCGATCAACATCTTTTAAAGAGAATCAAATTAAGAAATACCTCGCCATTCAAATCACGGGCGAGCGGGCCTCGATAAAAAACCCCGTAGGGAAAAAGAGTGTCCCGCTCGTTTGATTTTTTATTCATTGTTCAAGCAACATGACATTTTTACAAACTATCAAGTGAAATATCTTCTAAGATTTGCTGCATTCCAAGTATTTGGAATGATGCCTCCGTCTACATTCTGTAAGATGTACGCCCCTTTGCCCGTCTTGGCCGCCACTTGGTAAGAACCTTCCCAATTTGGGGCAAGCTTTCCTTGACCGGCATTTCTTCGGCCAATATCTGCCCTTCTTAGGACGAGCTGCCCTTTTTCGAAGGCTCTAGGACCGACCTTGGCGTTGTGTCTTGTGGCCATCGCTTGTTTTACTAACGCTTCCCTGAGGGCAGCCTTACTCCGTAGCTCTTCCACTAGATCGAGCTCTTCTCTGGTCGCCTGTTCGTTTTCTGACGGCGGCATAGGATTGCTCGTTCTCCAGCTTAGTTCTCCCATTTCGACGGGAATCAGTGCATCCGTTCCATAGACCAGTTTGAAGGGGTCCTCTCCAGTGGTCGAGTGTGGGGTTGTTCTGTACGCCCATAACACTGAAGGGAGCTCTTCTGCCCACTGATAACTCTATTTTATATAGAGTTATTTATACAACTAAACCTAAATAATTGTTTGAAATCAAAAATAAATTAAGTAAATATTATAGAAGAAATTAGATAAACAAATATTAAAGGATAAAGCATGTTGTCATTCACAATATTAAGCATGATGTCTAGATGTTGGTATGTTTGATTTGTTTATTGAGTGTTTTCAGATAAGACACCTACATTGGAAGAACACAATACACAAAGAAAAGATTTCATCCAAATCATTCAGTGCACCTGCACTGCATGCACCTGCACTTGATGCAGCTGCACTGCATGCAGCTGCACCATTTTGCGAATGGTAGGAAAAAGGCCAACACCGGAAGCACCTCAAAACAAAAGAAGACAAAGGCACCACCAAATGACATTATAGCTGATCCACAATCACATGGGGCACATGGAAACTTTATAAAGGAGGCGCCCACAATGGATGACCACTTGAAGAAATCATTTCATAAACCAAATGGCAAGCTCTAATTGGACCACTCTTGATATTTGAGTATGAAACTCAAATTGTTTTTTTCAAAGGCTGAAAAGTAACCATGGTTGAGTTCTCAAGTTTACTTAGCCCTCAAGGAATTCACTTTTTGGGGGCTATATAAGGATCCCCACTTCTCACTTTGAAGAACATCTCATAATATATCATAATCTCTTTTTCACATTTCTACACCTTTAGAATTTCTTGTATTTTTATTTCCAAGTTTTTAGTTCTAATTTCTTAGATAGTGGCAAGGAGAAAAGGAAGGAATTGACGCCTTCTCCCTTCTCTTCTTCATAGATATAGGAAGGAGATCAGTGCACCTGCATTGCTTGATGCAAGAAAGCTTCAATATTGTAAACTTTACTTTGTTGTTCTTTCTTGATAATTTCCATCACCTCAATATGTTTTATTCAATCTCTTTTCATCTTGCAATGTCTATCATGAGCTAAATTCCTTTAGTTGAGATGTGCTAGTCTTATAATGATCTTTTGAGAAAGTTAAGTGTTATTTATGTGTTGCATGTACTTTGATTCTTGTGTTATGCTACATCCATCTTATTTTAAGGTTGATCACTTAAAATGAGTAGAGTTATATTCACAGACATGGTTTATAACTAGAAATCAAGAATCAATAGGGGTAAGTGTTTAATAAAGCCTTTATTAACTTGTTTTAATAAAAGAAGCTTGTTAATTCCATGTTAAGTCCTAGACATAGGATAACATAGCCCTTAGGATTAAATCAGCAAGTATTTCAAGGTCAAGAGTGAATTTATTTAGCACACCTAGACATAGGAAGCTTGTAAAACAACTTTTGAAATAGTAGCTGAAAAGCACACAACTGATGCAGCTGCATCCAGTGCACCTGCACCACACGAATGCACTTAACACTTAAAAGAAAGTTATTTGATGAAAGCATCTCAACTATATTTCTCCACTGATTTCCTCTCTGTTGTTTATTGTCATTTTAAACTTCATTTCAACTTCAACCAAAACCAAAAATTGTGAGTAGATAGTAGCATTAATTTACATGTCTTCACAACAATACATTAAGAATTATACAATCTCTGTGGGAACGATACTTTACTTCTACTTTATTACTTGTTTGTGACTGTGTACACTTGCACAACATCTTTTAGCACACCACCCACTTACCTTTAGCTTCATCTAGACTTCTTTTGAGGCCCCTCAGGATGACTCTGTTGGCTGCTTCTGCCTTCCCGTTCGTTTGCGGGTGTTCGACTGACGTAAAACGCTGTTTTACGCCTAGTTCCGCTAAGGCTTCTTGAAAGTTTCAGTCGGTGAACTGTGTGTCGTTGTCCGATACAACGACCTCAGGGATTCCAAACCGCACCAAGATGTTCTTTCTAACGAACTTGAGGCAATTCCTGGAAGTAATCGTAGCTAGTGGCTCGGCCTCGATCCACTTAGTGAAGTAGTCAATCGCAACGATCAGAAACTTCAGCTGACTAGGGGCGAGTGAGAAAGGTGCTAACAAGTCAATACCCCACCATGAGAATGGCCATGGGACGGTCAAACTGTTGAGCTCGGTTGGAGGTGCAATGTGAATGTCAGCATGCCTCTGGCACTTGTCACATTTCTTCACTAGGTCTCTTGCGTCTGCATCCATGGTCGACCAATAATAGCCCGCCCTTAATGCCTTTTTTGCCAGCGCTCGCGAACCCATATGATTCCCACAGAAGCCTTCGTGGATCTCCTTTAGTACGTAGTTTGCTTCTGTTGGAAGTAGGCACTTGAGCAAGGGCATAGTGAATCCCCTTCTATAGAGCTGCTCGTTTATGATCGAGTAGGATGTTGCTCGTTTTCGAACGAGCGCAACTTCTTTAGGGTCCACAGGTTCTTCCCCATCCTTTATGTAGTTAAAAATGGGGTCGATCCAGGTTCGGGCTGAGTCAATTTCACACACATCTGCTCCCAGTGTGGCCTCCAGCCTTACGCTTGGTTGAGATAGAACTTTTTGTATCACACTTCTGTGGTAGCCAGGGTTCTTTGTACTTGCGAGCTTGGATAAGACGTCCTCCCTAGCATTCTCTGTTCTAGGGACGTGCCTGACTTCGGCCTATTCGAACTTCTGCATCAACTCCTTGACTTTTGCGAGGTATTTTTGGAGGATCTCGTCTTTGGCCGAAAAGATGTCTTTGATCTGGGATACCGCTAACAACGAGTCTGATCGGAGTTCTACCTGCTTCACATTGAATTCCAGAGCGAGCAACAACCCGGCCAAACAGGCCTCGTATTCGGCCTGGTTGTTGGACGTTGGAAAAGAGAAAGCCAAAGAGACCTCGATAGTCGTTCCTTGCTCGATCTCCAGGATCAAGCCAGCTCCGCTGCCCTTGCCGTTGGACGACCCATCAACATGCAGCGTCCATACGTCGTGGACCGGGTCCTCCGCTCCTGTAGTCAATTCTACAATAAAGTCGGCCAAGACTTGTCCCTTAATGGTTGACCTAGGCTCGTATTTAATTCCAAATTCAGATAATTCTACAGCCCACTTGATCATTCTTCCCGCCAGATCAGGTCTATGAAGGATCTGCCTAATCGGTTGGTCGGTTCGCAAAGCGACCTGGTGGGCTACAAAATATGGCCTTAATATTCGAGCAGATACGACCAGAGCTAAAGCCAACTTCTCAATTTTTTGATATCTAAGCTCTGGCCCGTGTAGTACCTTACTAACGAAGTAGACCGGATTTTGCTTCGTTCCTTCTTCTCGTACCAAAACAGCGGCAAAAGCCTCGTCTGTAATGGATAAGTATAGATAGAGCGTTTCCCCGGGCTTAGGAGTGGTCAAAATCGGTGGTTCTGCCAAGGCCGCCTTAAGTTGTTCGAGGGCTTGGTCGCATTCGGGCGTCCAGTCGAACGCGATTTCTTTCTTCAACAGTTTGAATAAGGGTAAGGATTTGTTTGCGGCTTTGGACACAAATCGTGAGAGAGCGGCAATCATGCCATTTAGTTTCTGTATTTCTTTCTTGGTTGTTGGCGGCTTCATCTCAGTCACTGCTCGACATTTGTCTGGGTTGGCTTCAATCCCTCTTTCAGTGAGATAGAATCCAAGAAATTTGCCCGCCCTTACCCCAAAGGTACACTTTTCTGGGTTGAATCTCAACAAATTTTTTCTGGCTTCTTTGAACACTTCTCTTAAGTCGTCAATGTGTGTTCGATCTTGCTTGCTTTTGATAATCATATCATCCAGGTATACTTCCACCATCTTCTCTATCTGATCGTGAAACACTTTGTTCATCAGGCGCTGGTAGGTCGCTCCAGCGTTCTTCAGCCCAAAAGGCATAACTATGTAACAGAAATTTCCCCTGTCCGTCATGAACGCGGTCTTCTCCTGATCGGGTGGATGCATGTCAATTTGATTGTACCCAGAATAGGCGTCCAGGAAGGACAAGCTTTTGTATCCACTCGCATTATCGACCAGACGATCAACACTGGGGACGGGGAAAGCGTCCTTCGGGCATGCTCGGTTGAGGTTAGTATAGTCTACGCACATTCTCCATTTGCCATTTGCCATCTTAACCAGGACGACATTAGACAGCCACGTGGTGTATTTTATTTCTTTAATGAAGCCTGCATCGAGTAAGTCCTCAACGGTTTTGGACGCTGCTCGCGCCTTCTCTTCTTTCTGAACTCTCCTTCTTTGAGCAACCCATTTCGCTCCTGGGTTGACTGCTAAGTGATGGCCTGCCACTTGAGGGGGAATTCCGGGCATGTCCGCCGCGCTCCAGGCAAACAGATCCGGATGGTCTTTTAGGCATTGGACGAGCTCGTCCTGAGTCTCAGGGGATAGATTCTTTCCAATCTTGATTGTCTTCTTTGGGTCGTCCCCTAGTTGCACGTGACAAAACTCTCCATCTGGCTCTAGTAGCTTGATTCTGTTCTTCAATTCTTGGGTCAAAAGGTCGTCTCCTTCTTCTTCCTCACTATCTGGGTCATAACGAGCATCAAGATCTGCCAAATTTACCTGCCCGCTGCTTTTCATTGCTTCTTCTATTTCTCTTGCTACTTTTTTACCTTTTTCCTTTAGTCCCAGGAGGAACGCTCGCTTTGCGGACAGTAAGTCGGCTAGGACAGTTGCGACCTCCCCAGACTTGGTGTAGAACTTCATCTTCAGATGGACGGTTGACGAAACTGCTTCTAAACGAGGAAGGGTTGGCCGCCCAATGATACACTGATAGACCGATTTGCACGGCAAAACGATGAAATCCGCTCTGACCGTCCTGAAGACGGGATTTTCTTCAGTATCATCTCCAAAGGTCACCATCAGCTCTAGCCGTCCTATAGGAATTGTCGAGGCACCATTGAACCCGGTGAGAACTGTTCCTCTGTATGGCCTTAGGTCGTCTTTTGAAAGCTTCAACGCGTCCAACAAGTCTTCGAATATTATATCTGCTGAACTACCTTGGTCCACTAATATTCGCCTAACTTTCACGTTCGCCATTACTACGACGATCACCAAAGGTACTTCGTAGTTGGGCGTGCCGTCGATGAGATCCTCATCTCCGAAGGAGATGGATGGTCGTACGGAAGGCGACCGTGGAGTGGAGGTCGAGGCGACGCTCATGATCTCGTCCCATCTTCTTTTGATCGATCTGTTAGTCGAGGCGTCCGTGGGTATTCCTCCGGATATGACCATAGCGATCGGTCTTCCCTTCGACTTCCTAGCGCCTATACTATTCTCTTCATCGTCGTCTTCTTCTACGACTTTGATCGTCTCATCTGCTTCTGCTTTTCCCCTTCTAAGTGAACGGGTAACCTTCCGCTCTTCTCGTGCTTCCGCATGATCTCTTTTTACGTACTGAGTCAACTTCCCTCTTCGGATTAGAGCTTCCACATCATCTTTAAGAGCCATGCAGTTGTTAGTGTCATGCCCGTTACTCTTCTGATACCTACAATATTTTTTCGAGGGACGCTGCCCGTCTTTGAGCACGAGGGGCTCCGGTGGTTTGACATCTCTGAATTCTGCGTTGGCACACTCCGCTAAAATGTTCGCGTACGAGGTATTTAGCTTAGTGCGTTCAGCGAATCTCTTGATCCTACTTTCCCGGGTCGGGCGGTCATTGGCGCACTCTTCTTTTTGCCTTTATATCTTTTTCTGATCGCGAGTGTTGGTTCATGCCCGCCTCAGCAGCTTCAAGAGCGGTCGTTCTCTCCTCATAATTCATGAACTTTTGGGAGCGTCTTAGGAATGTCTCTAGGTCCCTGGGAATGTGGAGACCCACCTCCACTTCGAAACGACTTCCTCTTAAGAGGCCTGTTCTCAAGAAGAATAACCTCTGATTATCGTCCAAGTTTCTGACTTGATCGGCTTCTCGATTGAATCTTTTGACATAACTTCTCAAAGACTCATGCGGGCCTTGTCTGACGGCGATCAAAACGTCCTGAGATTTTGGCTTGATCATGGAGGTCGTAAAGCGGGCGGTGAACACCCTAGCCATCTGCTCCCAAGATGAAATGGTGTTGGGTTTTAGCTCGGTGAACCATTCCAACGCCGACCCTTCTAGAGTAAGGGGGAAGATTTTGCATTTTACAGGTCCGGGCGCTCCGCGATATTTCATTATAATATCAAAGTGCTTTAAATGGGCGTCCGGATCTTTCACGCCGTTGTACATCTTAAGGTCGGTCGGAGGCTTTTCCAACGAGCGTGGGATGCGAAACTCATCTATTTCTCTTGTATATGGTCCAAGGCTGGTATCCCTCTTATTTTGACCGCACAGTCGCTTTTCTGGGTAGCTTTCTCCACGACCGTGGTCGTTGGAATAATCTTTCGACCGATATGAGTATCGCTCGTTAGATCGACTTCGAGAACGAGTAGGTGAACTGGTCGAACCACGAGAGGAACCTTCGTGTGATAATTCTTCAGGCCAGTAAGTGTAATCAGATGTGGACGGATCGAGTCTTTCTTGGTGGGGTGGCCGCTCCTCCTCGTCCCCTCCTCGGGGTTGGAGATCGATGGACCAGCTGCCTTCGCGGAGACGATCGACGAGGTCTTGAAGGGCGTACCCGCACGGCCGAAGTGCCCTCATAATGAGGTCGCTGCTCTGGGGCCGTGTGTGCTGGCCTCGAGGCGATCTGATCTTCTAATTGCGTGAGGCGGTCGTTATTGCGATTCAGAGCCTGGTTTCGGTAGTGCAGTAGTTCTCGCAGCTCTTGGACCAGGTCGGCAGGAAGCTCTACTGTGACCGGCTGTACAGGGACGGTGTTGTTGCCTTCAACACCCGCTGGTGGTGGTCGAGTTGGGATCTCGGCCACACTTTGTAAACGAGCCGTGGCCTTTGGTCGGCCTCGGGGTGCCTTCAGGGGCATCTTCGGGATTGGTGGAAAGCGCGCGGGCTCCCACTTTGGTCGTCAATTGATCTGTACCTTTGAGTGCTTGACCGCTGTTTCACAGGTATCAGACCTCGGTATGCTCTTCTGGTCGTACTCCGAGCTCTGCTTCAGGTGGCGGGTGTACCTGTGAAGACACTCCAACGCCCAAGTCAGGAGCGAACGAGCAGAGTATAAATCTGAAGGAATAGTCTCTACCTGACAACTAACGCCATCAATGCTTTTATAGCGCTGGTGGGCGGCCCTCGAGCATTGGATCTATGGGTACGGACCAATCGGGACCGTTGATCCGGTTCTCTGCTCCTTTACCCCTTTATTGCTTGGCCGGTCCAGATAAAATCGCTGGAATGGGCTTCAGCCCATTCCGGAACAGTTGCCCCCTTAGATATATTTATTTAAGGAAGAATATCTATTTTTGATAGCCACTTTAATTTATTCGGATCACCTCAACCACTACGTATATCTGGCTACAATTTCTGCTAATCAAAAAAAATATATCTGGCTACAATTTCTTTTTATTATTACTACCTCATGTGACCAACGGTCAGAAGAAGATACACATTTATTGACTTGATACGTAATGCATTAAAGTGAGTGCTAATAACAACAACTCCAACTACAAGCTACATGAATTGCAAGACTGCCATTCGAATGCTTCTAGCTACCTCCTGCACACTTAAGCTGAACTTCTCTTCCATCTGCATACACACGCACATTCTTCTCAATTTCTAACTTTGTTTAACTAAATTATAGTACTAATTAATTAACGATAACCAAAGCAATGTAATGAAGTAAATAATGTACCTCAGCTATGATGGTTATGTCCAATTTGGAGGTTCCAAAAAGCAATGTACTGCTATTAGTGACTGATAGATGAAGGTTTTCTATCTCTCTGATTATGTTCATCAACACTCCCTTATCTTTCTCGCAGTGGATTCGAATCAGTACATTTTTCTTTGACACTCTTGCCTCAACTTCTGGCATTGATCGATTTTTTGTATTGTCACGTGAGTTTGACCAGGTTACTGAGACATCATTGTCTGAAGAGGACTTAGATTTCTCAACATATACAACAGATTCTACGCCTTTCCTAAGATTCTTCACTTCCAGTTGTTTCACTTGTTCTTGAAGCTGTTTCACGTGCTTTATAGCATCTCCAAGAACAGAGGCCTTGTCCACCTGCACCCAAATGAGAAATTTAGTACCATTGATTAGTACTATGTATTCACTTAACTAATCAACAGAAAAATTAATGTGGGGTATTTTACTGGTTAAAAAAAGTGAACCTTTTTCAAGCCTGGAATGAGTGCTGAAAGAGCTATAAACTGCTGGCTAATCTTCTCTCTCCTCTTTCTCTCAGCAATTATGTGATCATGATGTTGGTTAGGAGATCTGGATAGTGAGTCAGTCTCCTTACTTTCCTGAATATTGCGTTTCGGTTCCTTCTTTTGATTCACAACCTTGTTGCCTTTTGGCATCAACATTGATTCTTGATTCTCCTCATTGTTAAACGCAAGAATATGAGGATCTTTCATTTGTGAGGTGTACACGTTGTTTGAAGGGAATGTTTTGAGTGTTTTGGAAGGCCTCTCAAAGCTGTTAACATCACCTGAGGAGTTGCTCATGGTGTTGGAGTTTTCAGTTTTGGAATGGCTATTATCGCTAGAGAAAGAACTTAGCAAATTATGCTCTTCTGGCGAAGGGAAACTTCCCTCTATACTGTTGATGAAACTGTAATCCTCTAATTCCTGTAGGGAAGGAAAACACGAGAAGGGTCAGTAAGAGTTTTATTCTACAAATATTGAAGCTAGAAAACAAAACTTTAGTTGAAAAAAAATATTGTAAACATCTTTTATTTACTAAATCGCATAGCCAACTTTTCCATGTCTCTTCAGTTGATGTCATTTTGAAAACTGCTGTTTCTATTTTCAGTCACTTGTAACTTGCAAGACTGTGTAGTGCAGCTTAGGAGGATCAATTAATAGCACTGAAATAAAAGTAAAATGAGACAGTTATTAGAAATCAATACAAATACAGCACAGTATAGTCATGTGTGAAAATGACATCCATACTATGCGTTTCTTTTACGTGTTATTGGTTCACAGTATTCACCAAACTGCAGTCGATATATTCACCAAAGTGTAGTCGGTTTTACTGTCTATGTGACTATCTCTTTCTAATAGTATTTTTGTCATACCTAAAACTTAAACTTTATAACTAGGAATGAGATCCAAACTACTCAGTTACGACATGCATGGACCAACTCTTGTGTGGTGAGAAGTTTCCTTGTTTAATCCTTTATGAAGTATACAGATCGAGTAATTCAAAAATAATATTTTTAATGGGTGAAGTCTGATCTTAATTTTATAAAGAGATATTTACAAATCTTTATAAAAAATAATACTCTTAAAGATATGACATTGTACTAGGAATGAGATCCAAACTACTCAGTATTATTTTTTATAAAGATTTGTAAATATCTCATGGAATTTCGGCAAACAGTTGGGATATATTTAATATGGTTAAATATGTTTTTGGTCCTTATAAAATTTGGATTTTTTTTATTTTTAGTTTCTCAAAAAAATTTCAGCAACTTTTGGTCCCTATAATTTTTTTGGGTTTTTTGTTTTTAGTCCCTCATGACTATTAATAACACTTCATGACTTTTAATAACGTTTTTTTTACCTTTTATAGGCGCTACTAAAGTCTTGAAGCGCTATTAAAAGTCATGATAGACTAACACAAAAAACCTCAAATTTTATAGGACCAAAAACATATTTAACCTTATTTGATACGTATCAAAACACATGACAAACAAAACTAATCAAATAACATGACAATTCATTGAACTGCACAATCCCAATTAATTAAAATTAACTGGGAGAGACGAAGCTGGTGGAGGTTGAAGATGGAGAAGATTGAGAGAGACGAAGAATAAAAATTAATTAAAATAAAAAATAATGACATGACAATCCCAATTAACATTAAAATTAAATTAGAAAAAATAAATAAATTACAACTCAGACTTCTGTTAGCCAACTCAGTATTTTTTGTAACATTGATTAACAAAATGGCTTAAATCAAAAATCTGTATTTTACAATGAATTTTTTTTTAAATTTTTTGCAAAGGACTAAACCAAAACACATATATTTAAAAGGGGCTTAAGCCCAAATTGATTTCTATATTGCAACATATTTTCAGTTTGTCTTTTTTTTGACAAAATTTTCAGTTTGTCCTATCCGTTGGAGTTAGCTCTTCTTTATTTTTATTTAATGTAGGAGTACAAACTCCGACAGGCGCTAATCAAAAACAATATAATATGAGACTAGTTGAAGTTGTAGATGGGGTGCTGACCCGTAGTGCTTCTAGTGGCGTTGCAAGGTGTATGATAATTATGGAGCCAGCATTGATAGCTCCCTAGCTACTACCATTATCTCCCATCAAACTGGAATGCTGCGCCCTCACTCTGTCCCACATGAAATTATTTAAAATCCATCCTTTATTAGTTATTAATTCTCTTAATAATATTAACCTAGTAGTAGTATATTAATCCCTTTTTGGTTAAGTCGTCTTCTCAAGAAGCTTCGGATGTGTTTACACATTGCGGTAGTATATCACTTTTCAAAGATGATTTGCAGGATCACGTATTGACTAATTAATCACAAATGCGCGTATTTTCCATTTTTTATACTTTAAAACATGAGCTTTCATTCAAATTCAAGAGGGTAAACAATTCAATGCAAAAGTCACCTATAAAGAATTATATTCAGCTTGTATATTAATGAGCAACAGATCTAGAGCAACTCGAGCCACAAGAGTGTCAACATGTTCAAACCCGTATTTATTTTTTGCAGGGCGACCATACATAAGGTGGTACTCCCTCCGTTCCTGATCTTTGGTACTTTTGGCCTTTTATTTTTGTTCCAAAACAATGGTACTTTTAAAAACCCAATGTACAATTCACCTAATTTTTCCTAATATACCCTCTATATTTATTTATCCTTTTAGAGTTCCAACGTATGAATTAATTGTCCCAAGACTATTTTACTTTAACTTCAATTATCCCAATACAACTACAAGTGGGGCATTTTAGTACTTGAACAACACAAATTAATGGTACCTTAATATGTGTGTAACAAGTCAAAAGTACCAAAGATTAAGAACGGAGGGAGTATAAATTTCAAGATGTGAAATGAACCGTTAGGTTAATTAATATAGCTCATGGAATCTGCCATGCGACCTCACCATGACGGCAATTCAGCCGTGCGAACACACCCCTCGAGAACTCGTCGATCGCCTCCGCGAAGGCAGTTGGTCCATCGATCTCCACCCCCAATGAGGGGACGAAGAGGGGCGGCCATACCATCAAGAATGACTCCGACCACGTCTTACTACACTTACTGGCCCGAGAAAGAGCCATCGCACGAGGGATCCTCTCATGGCTCGACCAGTTCGCCTACCCGATCTCGCAGCCGATCTAGCGAGCGGCACTCACATCGGTTAAGGGATTGCTCCAACAATCATGGTCACAGAGCGTGCTACCCAAAAGAATGATCGTGCCGCAAAAAAGGAAGGGATACCAGCCTTGGGCCTTACACACGGGAAATCGATGAATTTCGCATCCCGCACTCATTGCAGAATCCTCCGACCGACCTTAAGATGTACAATGGGGTGAAAGATCCAGACGCCCATTTAAAGCACTTTGATATCATGATGCAGTATAGGGGAGCACTCGGACCCGTAAAATGCAAAATCTTCCCCCTCACTTTGGAAGGGTCAGCGCTAGAATGGTTTACCGAGCTAAAGCCCGATACCATTTCATCTTGGGAGCAGATGGCTAGGGTGTTCACCGCCCGCTTTACGACCTCCAGGATCAAGCCAAAATCTCAAGACATTTTGATCGCCATCAGACAGGGCCCGCATGAGTCTTTGAGAAGTTATGTCGAAAGATTCAATCGAGAAGCCGATCAAGTCAGAAACTTGGACGATAATCAGAGGCTATTCTTCTTGAGAACAGGCCTCTTAAGAGGAAGCCGTTTTGAAGTGGAGGTAGGACTCCACATTCCTAGGGACCTAGAAACGTTCCTAAGACGATCCCAAAGGTTCATGAATTATGAGGAGAGAACGACTGCCATTGAAGCTGCTGAGGCGGGAATGAACCAACACTCGCGATCGGAAAAAGATATAAGGGCAAAAGAAGATTGCGCCAATAACCGCCCGACCAGGGAAAGTAGGATCAAGAGATTCGCTGAGCGCACTAAGCTAAATACCTCGTACGCAAACATTTTGGCGGAGTGTGCTAACGCAGAATTCAGAGATGTTAAACCACCAGAACCCCTCGTGCTCAAAGATGGGCAGCGTCCCTCGAAGAAATATTGTAGATATCACAAAAGTAACGGGCATGACACTAACAACTGCATGGCTCTTAAAGATGATGTGGAAGCTCTGATCCGCAGAGGGAAGTTGACTCAATACGTAAAAAGGGATCATGTGGAAGCACGAGAGGAGCGGAAGGTTACCCGTTCACCTAGAAGGGGAAAAGCAGAAGCAGATGAGACGATCAAAGTCGTAGAAGAGGACGACGATGAAGAGAATAGTATAGGCGCTAGGAAGTCGAAGGGAAGGCCTGTCGCTATGGTCATATCCGGAGGAATACCCACGGACGCATCGACTAACAGGTCGATCAAAAGAAGATGGGATGAGATCATGAGCGTCGCCTCAACCTCCACTACACGACCGCCTTCCGATCGACCATCCATCTCCTTTGGAGACGAGGATCTCATCGACGGAATGCCCAACTATGAAGTACCCTTGGTGATCGTCGCAGTAATGGCGAACATGGAAGTTAGGCGAATATTGGTGGACCAAGGTAGTTCAGCAGATATAATATATGAAGACCTGTTGAACGTGCTAAAAATTTCAAAAGACGACTTGAGGTAGTACAGAGGAACAGTTCTGACCTGGTTTAATGGAGCCTCAACAACTCCTATTGGACGGTTAGAGCTGATGGTGACCTTTGGAGATGATACTGTAGAAAATCTCCTCTGCAGGACGGTCAGAACGGATTTCATAGTTTTACCATGCAAGTCGGTCTATCAATGCATTATTGGGCGGCCAACTCTTGCCCGTTTAGAAGCGGTGCCGTCAACCGTCCTCCTGAAGATGAAGTTCTACACCAAGTCTGGGGAGGTCGCTACTGTCCCAGCTGACTTACTGTCCGCAAAGCGAGCTTTCCTCTTGGGACTAAGGGAAAAAGGTAAAAAAGTAGCAAGAGAAATAGAAGAAGCAATGAAAAGTGACAGACAAGTAAATTTGGCAGATCTTGATGCTCGTTATGACCCAGATAGTGAGGAAGAAGAAGATGAAGACCTTTTGACCAAAGAGTTGAACAACAGGATTAAACGACCAGAGCCCGATGGAGAGTTTTGTCACGTTCAACTAGGGGACGACACGAAGAAGACAATCAAGATTGGAAAGAGTCTTCTCCCTGAAACTCAGGACGACCTCGTCCAATGCTTAAAAGATCACGCAGATCTATTTGCCTGGAGCGCGGCGGACATGCCCAGAATCCCTCCGCAAGTGGCCTGCCATCACTTGGCAATGAATCCAAAAACAAAATGGGTTGCTCAAAGGAGAAGAGTTCAGAAAGATGAAAAGGCGCGCGCAGCGTCCAAGGCCGTTGAGGACTTGCTCGATGCAGGCTTCATAAAAGAAATAAAATACACCACGTGGCTGTCTAATGTCGTCCTTGTTAAGAAGGCAAATGGCAAATGGAGAATGTGCGTAGACTATACTGACCTCAACCGAGCATGTCAGAAGGATACTTTCCCCGTCCCCAGTGTTGATCGCCTGGTCGATAACACGAGTGGATACAAAATCTTGTCCTTCTTGGATGCCTATTCTGGGTACAATCAAATTGCCATGCATCCACCCAATCAGGAGAAGACCGCATTCATGACGGACAGGGGAAATTTCTGTTATAGAGTCATGCCTTTTGGGCTGAAGAACGCTAGAGCGACCTACCAGTGCATGATGAACAAGGTTTTTCACGATCAAATAGGGAAGATGGTGGAAGTATACCTGGACGATATGATTATCAAAAGCAAACGAGATCGAACACACATAGACGACTTAAGAGAAGTGTTCAAAGAAGCCAGAAAAAATTCGTTAAGATTCAACCCAGAAAAGTGTACCTTTGGGGTAAGGGCGGGCAAATTTCTTGGATTCTGTCTCACCGAAAGAGGTATTGAAGCCAACCCAAACAAATGTCGAGCAATGATTGAAATGAAGCCGCCAACGACCAAAAAAGAAATACAGAAACTCAATGGCATGATTGCTGCTCTCTCACGATTCGTGTCCAAAGCTGCGAACAAATCCTTACCCCTATTCAGATTGTTGAAAAAACAAATCGCATTCGAATGGACGCCCGAGTGCGACCAAGCTCTCGAACAACTGAAGACGGCCTTGGCAGAACCGCCGATCTTGACCACTCCTAAGCCCGGGGAAACGCTCTATCTATACTTGTCCATCACAGACGAGGCTTTGGCCGCTGTTTTGGTAGGAGAAGAAGGAACGAAGCAAAACCCGATCTACTTCGTCAGTAAAGTGCTCCAGGGACGAGAGCATAGATACCAAAAAATTGAGAAGTTGGCTTTTGCTTTGGTCGTGTCCGCCCAAAGATTGAGGCCGTATTTTGTAGCCCATCAGGTCGCTCTGCGCACCGACCAACCAATTAGACAGATCCTACATAGACCTGATATGGCGGGCAGAATGATTAAATGGGCTATAGAATTATCCGAATTTGGAATCAAGTACGAGCCTAGGTCGACCATCAAGGGACAAGTCTTGGCCGACTTTATTGCGGAATTGACTACGGGAACGGAGGACCCGGTTCACGACGTATGGACACTGCATGTTGATGGGTCGTCCAACGGCAAGGGCAGGGGAGCTGGCTTAATCCTTGAGAACGAGCAAGGAACAACTATCGAGGTCTCCTTAGCTTTCTCTTTTCCAACGTCCAACAATCAGGCTGAGTACGAGGCCTGTTTGGCTGGGTTGTTGCTCGCTCTGGAATTCAATGTAAAGAAGGTAGAACTCCGATCAGACTCGTTGTTAGCGGTATCCCAGATCAAAGACGTCTTTCCGGCCAAAGACGAGATCCTCCAGAGATACCTCGCAAAAGTCAAGGAGTGATGCAGAAACTCGAGTACGCCGAAGTCAAGCACGTCCCTAGAGCAGAGAACGCTAGGGCGGACATCTTATCCAAGCTCGCAAGCACGAAGAACTCTGGAAACCACAGAAGTGTAATACAAAAAGTTCTATCTCAACCAACCGTAAGGCTGGAGGCCACCCTGGGCGCAGATATATGTGAAATCGACTCGGCCCGAACCTGGATCGACCGCATTTTTAACTACATAAAGGATGGGGAAGAACCTGTGGACCCTAAAGAAGCTGCGCTCGTTCGTAAGCGAGCAACATCCTACTCGATCGTAAACGAGCAACTCTACAGAAGGGGATTCACTATGCCCTTGCTCAAGTGCCTCCTTCCGACAAAAGCGAGCTACGTACTAAAGGAGATCCACGAAGGCATCTGTGGGAATCATATGGGTTCGCGAGCGCTGGCGAAAAAGGGGTTAAGGGTGGGCTACTATTGGCCGACCATTGATGAAGACGCGAGAGACCTAGTAAAAAAGTGTGACAAATGCCAGAGGCACGCAGACGTTCACATTGCGCCTCCAACCGAGCTCAACAGTTTGACCGCCCCATGGCCATTCTCATGGTGGGGCATTGACTTGTTAGGACCTTTCTCACTTGCCCCTGGTCAGCTGAAGTTTCTGGTCGTCGCGGTTGACTACTTCACCAAGTGGATCGAGGCTGAGCTGCTAGCTACGATTACTTCAAGGAATTGCCTCAAGTTCGTCAGAAAGAACATCTTGGTACGGTTTGGGATCCCCGAGGTCGTTGTGTCGGACAGCGGCACACAGTTCACCGACTGAAACTTTCAAGAAGCCCTAGCAGAACTAGGCATAAAACAGCGTTTTATGTCAGTCGAACACCCGCAAACGAACGGGCAGGCAGAAGCAGCCAATAGAGTCATCCTGAGGGGCCTCAAAAGAAGACTAGATGAAGCTAAAGGGAAATTGGAAGAAGATCTCCCTTCAGTATTGTGGGCGTACAGAACCACACCACACTCGACAACTGGAGAATCCCCCTTCAAACTGTTCTATGGGACGGATACGCTAATTCCCGTCGAAATGGGAGAACTAAGTTGGAGAACAAGCAACCCTATGCCGCCGTCAGAAAACGAACAGGCAATCAGAGAAGAGCTCGATCTAGTCACTACAAGAATTTATGTATTTACCGGCGGGTAAAATCCGTCGGAAAAAGCGAATTTCCGCCGAAAAATGGTCGTTACCGGCGGATATGGTCCGCCGGAAAATCACTCGTCGGTAATGGTTACCGGCGGATTTTCTGCCGGTATTTACCGGCGGATTTGTCCGTCGCTAAATCCGCCGGTAATTACCGGCGGAAAATGCGCCGCAAAATACTCCAAATCCGTCAGTATTTTCGCCACGAAATCCGCCGGTAAGTTATGTAATCCGCCGGAAATTTGAACTAACCCGCCGGTAATTTTTTTAAAAAAAATCCGCCACTTACTATTTTAAATCCGTCGGTAATTTCGACAAAACCGCCGGTAATAGCGAGAAATCCGCCGGTAAAATATATAATTTTATTTGTATTTTTTCTTTTTAATTATTTTTCAAAATAAATTAATATTACTTTTTTTTTTGAATTTTTTAATTAAATTTAATTGTATTTGATGATGCCAAAAATAAAAAATACATTATTTAATATATAAATATTTTTTTAAAATCAATTTAATTTAAACGAGAATTAATAATGATTTAAAATGATAATTTCATAATATAATAAAGTACTAATTAACAATATCTATTACAAAATATAAATTAAAATATCCAACAATTGAAATTAAAACTCTAATAAAAATACTTAATGAAAATATCCAACAACTAGTCATAGTAGCGCCCGGACTGGTTGTTGGGGTCTGGTGTAGTAAACCACATATCTAAATCAGTGGTGAGCTCAGCGTCAGGCTGCTGCTGAGGTTGCTGCTGCTGGACATAAGGCTGCTGCTGGGGCTGGGGCTGCTGTTGGAGATGAGGCTGCTGCTGGGGATGAGGTGACTGCTGGGGATGAGGCGGCTGCTGCGACTGAGAGTTAAAACCAGGGTACAAAGAATTTAAACAATAAAATCTAAAAACATCATCATATCATATAATTACTAAAGTAATAAGAATTTAAACAATAATTCCTATTCAAATAATTTTAATATAATAACTTATAAATATATTACAAAATAACTTTTACACTCATTTTATTTTTTTACAAAATAGACAAAGTAATAATAGTATATTGTTATTATAATAATTTTTTTATAAAAAAATAATAATAGTAAAACTAATAAATTAAACAAAATAGTAACTTTTTATATTAAAAAATAGTAATATTTTCTATTATGTTATTTTAACTAAATGTATTTTCTGTTATGTTATTACAAAATAGTAATAAATGTATTTTCTGTTATGTTATTACAAAATAGTAATAAATTTATTTTCTATTATGTTATTTCGAATTTATTACAAAATAGTAATAAAAAATAATAATTATTTCGAATTTTTTACAAAATAGTAATAAATTTATTTTCTATTATGTTATTTTAACTAATTTAACTAACATAAACAACAAATACTAATTACTAACCTGTAGGGAAGAGAAGTCTCTGACTTGATGTAAATTTCCAACTTCCCGAACAATAACTTCAACCGAACAACAATCTGAAGATATAACACACCAAAGATTAACAAAATCATTTTGTAAAACAAAATGTAAAATAAAATAATTAAAGGAAGTTTAACAACAAACCTTAGAAAAATTTTGAGAGAATGCAGAGAAATTTGAAACAATGTTGTGGAAGATTGAGTAGAAAGAATTGGAGAGAATAGATAAAATTTTGGGAAAGAGTAGAGAGAAGGGAGTATAATTTCGGATAGAGTAGAGAGAATGGAGTGTGGAAATGGTTTGAATGGAAGGTATATTTATAGGGAATGGCCAACGGTTAGAATTCGAATTCCGAAACATTAAAAATCCGCCGGAAATTTGGTTTACCGGCGGATTCTCAAAAACTACCGGCGGATTCTAAAAACTACCGGCGGATTTAGAACAATTACCGGTGGTTTGAAATTTGAAAATCCCGCCGAAAATGTGCGGTTACCGGCGGATTAGGATCGATTACCGGCGGATTTATTACCGGCGGATTAGGAGATATTACCGGCGGATACGGAGTAATTACCGGCGGATACGGAAAATTTAAAATTTGAATATTTCCGCCGGAAATTACAGTTTACTGGCGGATTTTTTGACAGAAATTACCAGTGGATTTAGTCGCGTTTACCGGCGAATTTGTTTTTTTTTAAAAAAAAAAAATTTCACCGGTTTTAACATTTTCCGGCGGATATGTAGTTTTCGAACTTTACCGGCGGATTTCTTGTATGTACCGGCGGATTTAATCATTTTTTTTTTAATTTTTTTTTTAAAAAACCGCCGGTAAGCTTTTTTCCGTTTTTTTTTTCCATTCCCGAAATAAAATCCGCCGGTAAACCCAACAAATCCGCCGGTAATTTACCGTTGGATCCGTATCCGCCGGTAAAGTACTGGCGCGCCAAATCCGCCGGTACCTGCAAATATCCGTCGGTAATTTACTGGCGGATAAAATCCGCCGGAAATTACCAGCCGGTAATACTCATTATTCTTGTAGTGAGTGGCAGAACTACGGAGCAAGGCCGCCCTCAGGGAAGCATTGGTGAAACAAGCGATGGCAACAAGACACAACGCCAAGGTCGTTCATAGAGCCTTCGAGAAAGGGCAGCTCGTCCTAAGAAGAGCGGACATTGGCCAAAGAAATGCCGGTCAAGGAAAGCTTGCCCCAAATTGGGAAGGTCCTTACCAAGTGGCGGCCAAGACGGGTAAAGGGGCATACATCTTGCAGAAAGTAGACGGAGGCATTATTTCAAATACTTGGAATGCAGCAAACCTTAGAAGATATTTCACTTGATAGTTGTAAAAATGAAAAGATGTCATGTTATTGCTTGAACAATGAATAAAAAATCAAACGAGCGGGACACTCTTTTTCCCTACGGGATTTTTTATTGAGGCCCGCTCGCCCGTCATTCGAATGGCGAGGAATTTCTTAATTTCTTGATCTCTTTAAAAGTTATTTATCGACCCAAATAACCAATTACCTCTTAAGCGAGTTAAGTTCAAACCGAGTTTGATAAACTGCTTAGGAGGAAGCTTAAGCGATCTTAAGTACGAACACACCGGTAAACGAGCTAAAACTCAAGTAGAAACTTGGTAAGCTGTTTACAGGGATCCCTATGTAGTTCGGCCCAACGAGGGCTGAAAAAGAATTATAAAGCCCGTAGGTCGCGAGCAAAGTAAGTCAAAAACTTAGAAAAAGTAAAGAAAAGATAGACAAAGGATTATAACCAGTTCTTAATATTAGTCTGCCTGGAGAAGGCCGGGCTCCACGAGATTACAAGAAAAAAGGGCGACCTCTAAGTCCCACAAAGAAAACAAAAGGCACACTTTTTGAAAATATAAAAAAGGGGCGAGTCACTCAGGACGGCTGTAGATGACTGCTTCTTCTTGGATGACATTCCCATACTCATCTTTCTCCGCAAGACGAACGATCTGGCCGTTCCTCAAAAAATGATCGTTGCTCACGATCTCAAGGTTAATCTCCAGAGAGGGATAGCAATACTGGATCTGAGCAACAGCCTCGTCAAAGCGCCCTTTGGCAATGGAAATAGTCATGTCTTCCAAGGCCTCTAGCTCGCCCTTGGCCTGGTCCCGCTCGCCCTCGACGGCCTTCAAAGTTTCCTTTAGACCGACCACCTACTCCTCCAGCTGATTCACCTTGGTAGATTGCTCGGTCAAACTGGCAGTGGCGGTGGCAAGTTTGTCTTTAACATCTACCTTGGCTTTTATGGCCGCATCACGTTCAGCAGTGACCGAACCAAGTGCTTCCTTTGTGGGTTGAAGGGCGACCTCAGCGTCCTCAAGCTTTTTCTTGGTACTCTCGAGTTCTACCCGCAAATCTGTAATATGACCAACAGCGGACTTATACTTGTCAGTTTTATCCAAGAGGTCACCCTCCAACCATAAGTTTCTGTGGAGTAAGCGCATACCTGCTTGACGGCCAGCCTCCTCAGATTTATAACGAGCAAGCTTTTGAGAAGCGGCCTGGGCAATTTCTGCAACGAACAACAGAGGGTCTGCTCGAAGGCGTTCCAAATTGACATCCTTGAGATCGTCCAAATCCAAGGACGACCTCCTTGGTGTTTCTCTTCTCTTTTGGGGAGGATCAAGGTCAATCGAAACGGCGTCCACGGAATTCTGAGCTCGATCTCTCTTCTTTGAAGCGGAGTTCTTTCCTTGCTCGCGAGCAGAAGGTCTATGGTCGCCTTCGGTATGGAGGGGTTGAGAAGGAGAAGCAAAGGTCATCCTCTTCTGCTTCCTTGACTTGGTCTTGGCCAAAAGGGCTTTGAAGCCTACGCCCGACATTTCAGCTGAAAAATAAAGGGTTAGAGGCAAAAACAAAGTAAAATGATCAAAACTAACCAAAAAATAGAAGTAAAAGCACACCAAGTTTATTTTCAGCTTGCTCAGACATCCTAAGACAAGCAAATTTGTTACAAGGAATAACCCCTTCGGGCAGCCAAGTAACCAGGGTCTCTAGCATCAAGACGCTCTCAATATCATAATCGCTCAGCCTCCTCTGATGCCTATAGTGGATAGTATTACGGTCATAGTGTGAGTGCGACCAACCAAGAGGGAATTTCATCGAAGTAACACGACCTTCAACATCCACAGTTCCCACCATCTCCTTAGCCCGATCATTGACTGGAACGACCCAGAGGAAAGCATGCCTCCAAGGTTTGGCCGATTCGCAGAAAGGTTTGAAGAGTCTGATCGTCCCCTTTCGCCCCTTTAAAGAAACTTGTTCCCATTGCCTGGGTTCACTCTTCATCTCTACGGTACGACGAACATCGAATAGGGAGAAGAAAAGACGGCAATTCACTTCCCGGTCAAGAGCGGCCATTATTATCTTGAAGGACTTGACAAGCGCCCAAGCATTGAAGTGAAGTTGAGAGGGGGCGACCCCAAGAGTTCTCAGGATGCGTCTCTGGAAGAATGTGAAAGGAGGTCACACCCTCAAATCGCGGAGAACATTGGTGTACATGATAAATTTTAGAGAGGTCGGAATTATGGCCGCATGCTCTTCAGCCGGGACACCCTCAGCTCGCCATTCCTGGTCGCCATAACCAATCAGCTTAGTAAAAAGCGGCAACATCTCATCACCGGGTGGAAAGACCGAACGTTCATTGGTTATAGTGGAGGAAGTCCAAGAGCGGTCATCATCAAGCCTACCACTCCAATCGTGCTCTTCCGGCAGCACCTCATTGGTCAGAACAGGAGGAGGCGCAGGGTTCACTCGGGGAGATTGAACGGTGACCAGATGATGATGAAGTGGAGAGATCGGTGGAAGAGAAAGTATCGGACGGAAGCCCGCTCGCACCATTATCTCCAGAGCGAGCAGCACGCTCAGCCATATTTGCAGGTTGGCAACCGGAAATCCTCGCAGTTTTCTTTGTTCGCGCCACTGCCTTACCCTGCAAGGAGAGGGAAAGTCAGGCTCACCCTAAACGATGATTTGCAGAAGGGGGCGACAAGGTCGACCCCGAGCCTGACACCCACTCCTCGCTCTACGCAACGAAGAATAGAGCAAACTAAAGTAAACGAACAAAAAGTGCATACCTGGAGTGGGAGAGAAGTTCGGACTCAAGGTGGTATACTCCTATTAAGCAAAATCAAGCGACCAGACGAGTAGGATCGCCTGAGTTGAAAGTCGTGCACGGGCAAGCACCTGGCCAGAATAAAATAGCAAACTATTGATCGTTCCGAGAGCAAAAAATATGATCGCTTTCAGAGCTTCAGGATTAAGAAAGTGAAGAATGAGGAGAGGGGGGCAGCATATTTATAAGGTTTAGGGAGAAAGCAAACGAAACAACGTGACCTTCCACTTGCACGCGCCTTGAAAACTGAACCGTCATCATAACCAGACGCCGCCTTTTTGAATTTCGAGGCACCATTAATGCCCCTAGAAAGGACATGAAACATTGCTTCATGTCAGGTGCCACGTGTCATACGATCAAAGCAGGATCTATCACGAATTAGAGCAATCGATCGATCAACATCGTATTTTCAAAGAGCGAACATCTGTACGGTCAGGAAACAAGCCCGCGCCCGCTCCACGAACAACCTTGGCTTGGGGGGCAACTGTTCTGGAATGGGCCGAAGCCCATTCCAGTGACTCTACCTGGACCGGCCCAACAACAAATGGGCAAAGGAGCAGGGAACGAATCAACGGCCCCGATTGATCCGTACGCATAGATCCAACGTCCAAGGACTACCCACCAACTCTATATAAGCATTAATGGCGTCAGTTGTCAGGTACACCCGCCCTCTAAAGCGAAGCTTGGAGCACGACCAGAATAGCATACAGGGATCTAATACCTGAGAAACAGCGGTCCAGTACATTAGGGATCAGATCAGAATCTTATGATAGTCTTTCTACATCTATATATAAATTACTAAAGGAAGCTTTTTTAAAGCCTCCACAATGCTCCACATCATTTTTATTCAAAATAATATATATATTTATAATTTAAATAGAAGACTTTAATTGCAGCTCTTAATTAGATATGGTTAAAAACACATAATTACACACTAATATAAAATAAATATTATTTCATTACTATATTTATGTAAATTATTGGTTTCTTAACCTTTATAGGCTTTTCATATTTCTTCGACACTTTTCATTGCTATATTTATTTGTTTAGTTTTCATCAGGATTTTTTTTCCTTTTATTTTTTGAAACAATTAATTACATTTCATTTGAAATTACATTTTTCTATTTTGCTATTTTATATATATATATATATATATATATATATATATATATATATATATATATATATATATATATATAACATGCAACACACAAAATTAAAATTAACAATATCAAATAAGTTCTGAAATAATTTAACTTCAATTAATAAAAATGTAAATTAAGTCTCTTTGTTTTGACTTATTATTTCTATGTTTTCTTTGACTTATCTATATATTATTATATCATTCGAAGATTTTGATCTTATATTTATACTTATCTTCTCATCTATCTTTTTTATATGTTTCTTTGATATATTTCTCGATATTAACTCTTAACTTCTCATTTATTTTATTCATATTTATCACTTAGCAGACTTTGATAATTTAACATTAAAATTCTATTTTCTCTTTTATTAATTATGATTCATTTTTTATGTCGTTTGGACTTCTAGGAACAGGTTACTCTTTTTAAAAGAAACGGAAGACTAAAATTTGTCTATATATACATCTCAATTCCTAAAAGGAAGCTCCAATGGAACTCTAGAGCAATCCTCTTTTATTAATCTATGGTAAAAAAAATTATATAATTTGTCTGCAATTATAAAAATGTTATGTGGTATTCCAAAGTTTTAATAAAATAAATAGATATTTATGTAACTTAAATTTGAATTAAATTGTCCAAATAGATTGCGTATCCTCATATCTTTATCGTATACGATGTGTCTAACATAAATTGATTGGGTAAAGCTAATATATGAATATTTATTTACACAACATAGTTGGATTCATTTAAAGTTCTTTAAATATTTAATCTATTTTTGTTCTCTTGGGTGAATTGCATATTCATTAATCTTAAATTGAATTATCAATTTTTGTATGTGTTTGAAATTTACATGTTATTAAATTGTTTGGAAATTACTCATACTTTTTTCGTACGTAATTATAAGTATCTGAAATATATCTTTAAGATTTTTTTAAAAACTATTTGTATAAACCCGTGCAACGCACGGGATTTTCCCTAGTTATATGCTAATCAAGTCATTTTTGGTACAAATTTCCTTTTATCAAAAGGGTCATAGAAAAATCACAAAATATCGTAGTTGCTGAGATCATTAAAAGATTATTAATTAAATAGCTCAAAAAACTAAATTAATCCGAATTCTTTTTCGACAAAAAATTAATCTTAACTCTAGTTAGTTGATACGTGTACGTGTCTATATATATATTTATGAATGTGAGTGTGTTGAAACTATATACACGACCATACAATTCCTTCATGAAGATGCCAGTGAAATTAACGTGGAAGGATATTGTCTAGTTACAAAGAAAGTTCTTATGGGGGAACATCTGGGACGACGAAAATTCTATGGGCCTAAGATATATAGAAGGAGTGTTTGCTTCTTGAATGGAGTGTATTTCAACTTTGTTTGCCTCTCTTGCCTCTTTCTCACTATAATTTCTATCTCCAATTGTGTTTTATTTTCTATGTATTTTTGTAGTCTTTATAAACACTACTAATCATCAACTAAATATAGAGTTGTATACCAGGAAAAAAACTAAATATGGAGTTTATTGTATTTGTATGTATCTATTGGTGAAATTAAAAATAAATCCACCTGTAATGTATTTAGAATTATTATTCACTTTTTTACTTCAAATAAATTACCCCTCCCATTCCTTGACCGCACAAGAATATTAATCCACTAATTGATCTTTCTAATAATACATGAATTTTTTCTTCATTTCCTTCCTTCCATGCTCTTCCTCTTCTCATATTGTCACTTTCTCTTTTTCATATAAATTATTTTAAATAAATATTTTAAGTAGAACAAATAAATAAATAGTTATATTATTTTTAAAAATGGTTGAATTTTCATACAAATAGTTAAAACAATTAACATTGTAATAACTGAAACATCAAATACATTTATGGCTACATTTATTCTTTTTTTAACCATTTAGTTTAGTTTATAATAAAATGCATGACCTTTTATTTCAACCATTACCTTCTCTTATTCTTCTCAACATGTGGATCTTTTACTCTTTCACATTTGGTGACATCTGACAATTATATGGTAAGTAAGAATTTCCTGCATTTTATTTACTCTTCAATCCTTACACTCAAAATTGACGATTAATCTTTTAAACATTTTTCTGACACTTTTGTCTTCAACAATGAGTTATTGGTGTGACAGTTCAATCAAAGGATTATCTATAAAATAACGGTAGAAAGTTATAGTAAATCAATATATATCCTCACTGAAATTAAGCTAACTATTTTTGTCAAAAAAGAAAGTATTTTAACTATATAATTTTTAAATTTTATGGCTAGATATTTTTATTATTATGTTTTTCACTAAAATCAGCTCTTTCCAATAATTATGTGAATAAAAAAAATCAATGGAGAGTGGCAATGGCTTTTCGAATGGGAGCATAAACTTTCTCTAATTTATTTTGATCATTAAAAAAATTTGTCTCTAATTTATATTTCATAAGTTTAAATGTTTATATTTACCACAACTATATAAAACAAACTTGGACTATTAGTACTAATCACTCATCCAATTTAATGTCTACTATAACTATAATAAAGAATGGAAACTAAGGGATGCTTATAAAAAAATGGAAGAAACAAACTTGGACTATTTAGTACTAATCACGCATCCAATTTAATGTCTACTATAGTAATAAAGAGTATCAATTTATTTTGGAACCTCTAGGATAACCGGTTTATAAGGATAACCGGTTGAATAAAATTTTAAAATCTTTTTAGAAGATTAAAATAATAAACTATTATTAAACTAAAAATTTAATACATTAACTATTCCACATTATTAAAAAAACTGAATAAATAAGAAAGATTGTGTGAGTTATAGTTGAAGTTAGCATTAAAACAATGATTCAACTCTCACAATATGTGTTGAAGAATCCAAGTCTCCTTTATATTTGGCCAATATATATATAATTATCTAAATATAGAATTATATTATTTTGAAATAAAAATATATTATTATTAGTTAAAATTGTAAAAAGAAAGTATTAGTTGAATATATATATATATATATATATATATATATATATATTATAATAGTTTTGATCAATTTCAAAGAGTACAATACACGCTTATAAAAAAAATTACAATACACATGTATTTATCTTTTTAATTGCCTCACTTTTGTAAAATTGTATTTTGATATTTAATTGCATAGAATTTATCGGTAATTATTTATATTAAAAACCATTGCCCAAAAAATTATTAAAAAATTGCAACTAAATATTACTATAATTATATTATACATAAGTACTTAACAATTTATATATTTCGATATATAAACTCTATAAAAGTAAATAAAACATATTAGAACTACACGTGCAACGCACGGGCATCCCCCTAGTTTTATATTATCATCCACTCACAATGTCATCTTCTGAACCATGGCGACCTTTTGTGACCATCGAATTTTTCGTCGGAACCGTTTTGAAAAAAACACGCTATATTTCCCGCTCCCGTTTCCGACCTTTAATGATTCGTCGGTAATTTACGAGGATAAATATTTCGTCAGCTATCAATAAAATCCATCACTAAGAATCAGACATTAACTTAAAACTTTTGTCTTTCTTCAAACCCTCTCATTTCACCCCAAACTCAGGACTGTCTCTATCTCTCACTCTCCTCCCTCAATCTCAACTCTCTTCCCTCGACCTTCGCCCTCCTCCATCATCATTCTCTACTCCATTGGCCACCATGATAGCACCTATTTCTCCTTCTCCTCGCGACTCTCCTCTACCCCCTCTCCATTTTTGTCTCCGTTGCCAACCGTTGTTTCTCCGTCTTATCTTTGCCGCTTCTGCACCTCTTCTCCATCGCAACCTTTTTTTACTCAGGTAATTTTTATTACTTTCCCCAATTTGTCCCTAATTTCCCTGATTGCAGAAACCCCAAATGTCCGCAATTTCTTTTGAAACGAAACTATGGCCCTCTTCCTTTCCAATCTGTCACAACATCAATCCACAGAACCCTAGCTTTTCTCAGTCTTACTCTCTCAGTCAGTTCAGGTTGGTTTTCATTTTTTGTTTGTCATTTTAGTTCTATATTTTTTTTAACACTAGATTTCATTTCAAATCTTTTATGTATTGGTTTTTTTTTATATTTGTTTTGGTGTCGGTTCAGTTATCTTTATTGGTATTGTTTTAGTGGAATTAGTATTTGTTTAGGGTTTATTGTAGGGGTGTCAAAATGGATGAATTGGATGGATATGGATTTGGATTATAATCGATAGATAGGAGAAATCCATTTAAAAGTTTATATTCATTAGGATTGTACCGAATAAATCCAATCTAATCCATCCATTGAAAAAAAAAAGTTCATCCATTTCATCCATTAACTTTTTGATGGATGGATATCCGATCCATCCACTAGCATCTTTAAAACATAAAAAAAATCTTATAATAAAAAATATTTTTATGAAAAAATATATTTTTAAATAATGCAGCAATTTATTTTATTTTTTTGTCATTTTAAATTTTTTTAAATATATATATATATATATATATATATATATATATATATATATATATATATATATTTATATATGTGGTGGTGGCATGTGGCGGCCGGGGAAGAGCGTCGGCGGCAGAGCTCCGGTGACCGGTACGGTGGCTGGCGGCGAATCTTCGGCGATCAAGGTGGCTCCGGCGGTGGAGCTCCGGCGGCCGGCGGTGGCGGCCAGCCGCGGTGGCCGGAGGTGGTGGTTGATAGTTTAATATTAATATTAATATATATATATATATATATATATATAAACTGAAAATCTTTGTAAAAAAACTGAAAAGTATTTTTAATGCTTTTTTATTAAAAAAATAATTATTGTAATTATCCAATGGATTTTGATTTTGTACATATTGATAATCCATTGGATTTAAAGAAATTAATGGATGGATCACAACCATCCACAAATCAAGTGGATGGATCCAATCCAATCCATTAATATGTATTTTTTTGTAACGGGCGGATTGGATGGATTTTGGTATGGATGAACTGGATATCCAGTTGACAAATGGATCACTTTGACACCCCTAATTTATTGGTATTGAAATTTTGGTGTTTAGTATATATTGAACAGAATTTTTAAAAAGTAGGAATATAAATCTGTTAAAGATGGTTTATTGCTTGAATGGAAATCTGTTAAAATGTAGGAATGTAAATCTATTAAAAAAAAATAGGAATGTATCGGTATCGGTTTGGATTTTGAAAGTTTTGTGCTAAGGCTTCAAATCTGTCAAAGATGGCTTATTACTTGAAGATATATGTAAAAAAAGTAGGAATGAAAGGGAGTTTAGTATAGGAACTGAATTTTTCATATGGAGTATAGGGAGTTTAGTATATGCAAAAAAAAAGTAGGCATCTTTCTTTTTGATCGTTATGCTCAACATGTTCTTCAATTTTGCATCTTGGTTTTTAATTAATTGGTTTATTGATTGCCTAACTCAATATGCTCTTCTTTCCCTTAATAAATTGTAGTTTTGACACTTTATATTTGGGGTTGGTGTCACTTTGGCTCTTTATCTTTTTTTTCTCGTTTTCGTTCCTCATGTTTTTTTTTTGTCATTTTGGTCTCTGCCGTTAATTTTTTCTAACGGACGTCACGCTGGCAATTAACTGCTGACGTGACGTCCTAGTTGTTCAATCTGACGTGTCTTTATTAAATGACATGGCCAATAGGGGGTTAAATTGAAACAAAAATAAAACACAGAGGACCAAATTGACACAAACATAAAACATAATCAATCACTCTCCATCTTCATCTTCTTCTTCTCCGGCGAGTCACCACCTCCTCCGGCGAGCCACCCCCACCCTCTCCTCATCCATCCACCGCCACTCTCTCCTCCACCACCACACCACCACCACAACATCAAAACACAGCCCTAAATCCAAATCCCAATCTTAAATCCCTAAAATGACAATAGTTCCTAATGCACCCTCCTCAATCTTCAATTCCAACACCTACGTTGGGCTTAAACCACCATCATCCACCACCAATTTGACCTTCTCTTATTATCCCCTCTCTGCAACTAAGCGTCATCCTCAGCGCCTCTTCACTGTTAGTGTTTTTCTTCTCATTCCTTCATTAATTGATTAATTAACCTTACGAATTGGTTTCATATAATTTCTTTTATAATTTTGTGTTAGCCAATTCAAAGGCGTCCTCGTCGTAGCCAATTTTGTGTTATCACCTGCGAATTTTGTGTATCCACTTTTCATACATGAAGGTTCGTCTTTTAATTTGTTCATGATGATTTCTTAGAGTAGACTTTCCTGGTTGTTAGTTTGGCTTATATGCTCGTGATGATTTGATTTTACTAAATCCCTAGGATTTGGGATTTAGAGATTTAGGATTGGTATTGGGATTTAGGGTTGTGTTTTAGTGTTGCGGTGGTAGTGTGGCGGTGGTGGAGAAGGTGGCGGTGGATGGAAGAGGAGAGGGTGGTGGTGGCTCGCCGGAGAAGAAGAAGATGAAGATGAAGATGGAGGAAGAAGTTTTTTTTTTTTTGACAAAAGATGGAGGAAGAAGATGGAGAGTGATTGATTATGTTTTGTGTTTGTGTCAAGTTGGTCCCCTGCGTTTTATTTTTGTTTCAATTTGGTCCCCCATTGGCCATGTCATTTAATTTAAATTTATAAAGTGTCCCAACCTAAAAATTATAATAATTGTTAATCATAATTTAAAATGAAAACTTTCCAAGTAACTACAAAATTTAGTTGTGGATTAGTATTTTCAGATTTGCTTGTTGTTTTACCATCCTGATTTCACTATGGAGTGTTAGCTTCATAGTCAGGTCACTCTTAGGATTCGACATTTTTAACATCACAACCCATAGCGCCTATAATAGGCCTCATAAGCCAAATCGGGGTCGGCTCAAGTCCCAAACCACTTAAGCTAGAGCTTGAGCCTAAAAAATTTTACAAGAAAAAGAGGCCTCAAAATTTTATTGTTAAGCAATATTAAAAGAAATTTTATTGGTAAGTAGACTATCCTTTCCTTTACCATTTTGTGAGTTCGGTCCTCACATCCCTACATTTGTAAATATGCAATTTATAATTTGTAATTTGTAAATTCGTAAATATGGTTTAACTTTTTATTGGTTTGTTGAACCCTTGTTTTTCATCTCATAACATATGAAGCACAACTCATTTTTGGATTTTTTTTCATTACAACTCTTTTCATTTCCTTAAATATTACTTTTTTTCTCTTCTCCTAATTATTCATTTTCAAATCAACTTTTTGTTTCAACATTCGATTGAATAAAACATCTTAAATTATTCATTTATTTTTAGCTAATTTAAATTTCCTATTTATTTTTATCCATGTTAAATCATTCATTTAAGCTATTCAAATACTATTTTTATTGGTCTTAAACTTTTCGTTCATAATATATGGTTACTATTACGGCGCCCAACAATTTTTTACATTAAATCTAATAATAATAAAAATTTTGGTAAAAAAATGCAATTTTTTATTGAAATCCAAGAAAAAGATGCTAAAATTATATTTAATAGGATATTAGAAGTTCACATTGCATTATTATAGGGATGGCAATGGGGCGAGGCCGGGGAGTACTTCCACGCTCCACCGTCCCCGCCTACCATATTGTCCCCCATCACCCTTCCCCACTTCGGGGAGTTTTCCTCCCCATCCCCGCGCGGGGACTGCAAGAAATTATTCAAAGTTAGTAAAAATTAAAATTAAAATATAATAAAACTGAAATAATGTATAAAAGTAACACTAAAACAATGGGGGGAGATTGTCGGCTTTATTGGTCAATGTTACCCTTAATACCCACAAGCTTATCATCTCAACTCAAGGTGCCTACCTATAATGGGTGCAGGTCCTAAAGCCAAATGCAACTCTAAAAATCCTTAAGAAAAGAAACTTGTGCCTTACTATGAGATATAGATTTCGGCCTAGTGGTAAGCTCTTGATCCAACATAGAGAACTGAAAATGGGTTGTACCATTCCAACCCCAATCCTCTAGCACAATTAGGCACCACCCACACCTATGGAAAATGCGAGGCCCGCATCCACAACATAGAGAACTGAAACTACCCGAGGTACTCTTCTCTTTATAAGCAAAACTACATTAATCGGTAGTATAAATAGTACTTCAACTTCTCACATCAAATTATAACATTACATGCTTATTACTCATACATCTTGCTGATAAACCAACCCCAAAATATTTTTTTGACACGTTACATTGTTTAAATGTGCAACTTCTTAAAACACGATCTTGTTCCTCGTGGACCACAAACACCAAGTAATAGCTAACCGTACAATGATTGTAAGTAGAACCAAAGATAGAAGCCACAATTATGAAGGGTCTTTTTCTCCCATCAACTGGCTACCATACTTGTGGTTGCTTTGGACAAATTCAATATCGATGTGCTTAAAGAAGTTGAATAAATGATCTCTAACAAAATAAATGTCTAGGTACAAGTAGGTTTGTGCCTTTATGTTCCTGTGTTTTTGGTTGTAGTATCTCTACTGACATTTTAGTGGCTAAGGATTTTTAGTATCTCTTTGAATAAATGTCTAGGTACAAGTAGCTTAGGATACTAAGGGTTTTCTTAGTTTTTTATACTAAATTAGTATAAGCCATTAGATCTGTATTTTTTTAATTAAATCTGATCCAAAGACTGTCAATTAAATAGAGTACCAATGTAATTTTACACATCTCAACCATCCATTAATAAAAAAACATTTTTATTTATTAATTTTTTATATTTATATATATCTATATCTATATCTATAGTAAATACAATTACGAACAAACTATTTTAAGCAACTTCTAAAACAAAGCTTCTAATTGGTCCATGTCAAATATTCAATCCTACGTGTCGTATTATTATTGGATTCTTATTGACACCTATCTCTTGCACATTAGAATTGAAATTTTCGGTTAAAATAATTTAAAAATTAACTGCATTAAACGAAAATAAATGTTGTCCCAATAATTGGGAGAATTCTGCCAGCAATACATTTAAGTGCGTTCTGTCCATATTAAAGTCAATTCAAAATTATGCCATCAATTGATTACTACTTTATTACCATGACAATGACAATATTGGAAAAAAAAATCAGAATTATAAAACGTTTCCATTAAAATAGTAGCTTGGTTTTCGGAATTTAATTAAAAAAATAAAGAGGTGAGTAGTCATGGCCAAAATTTGCTCAATCAACTTGATTGATAAGTAATTGTCGTACAGGAATTCGATACATTACCATTATATTACTAGCCTAAATTAACAATCTTTTTCATAAGTTTCATATCGCAATCAGATTTGGTTTGCCACTTTACTACACGGTCATAATTTCCATTATTAATCAATTTTTGTAGCCAAAAATAAATTGATCCTACACATAGTTGACCCGCGCAGCCAGCAATCACCATTTAATTTTTATTAAACCCTAAGCCTCTGCGTATTCCACTGTGCAGTTTCCAGTATAAATACACTACTACCATAGCGAACACCTGCACACAAAAACCAGATTACTATTGTTAACTGCAAAACAAGAAAAAATTCAGCACCGTAAGAATGGCCGCTTCCAGACCAAACACTAACACAATTGCTTCCAACCCAAACACTAACACCGTTGATCTGTTATTGATAGGCCGCAAGTGCACGGTTCTATCGGGTAGTAAAAATATCGATCCCACAGAGACTTTGTAATTACCAATTTAATTTTTCGATGGTGATTAGCTAAAAGGAATGATTTTAGAAGAAGGAAGGTTTCTTGATTTTAAATTCAGAATTATAAAGAGTCTCAGGTTATTAATTTCATCACAATGATGAGGAACCCATGTAATTCTTTAGACCATTTACCAAACTTATAAAGTAATATATTTCAAAGACAAGGCAACGAATATAACAAATGTCTCCTTTCAGAGTACAAAAGTGTGTTTTGAACTAACAATCAAGCCTATTCTCATGGTTGATTGTCACCAAAACCCATTAAGCATAACACCTTTATAATGTCTCAAGAGTTTCAAAACTATTCTCATGTTTTGAATCCCTTGTCTAAATTCATAGTTCCAACATCAATACTTCACCTTTCGGTTCTTCGTATGATGTTTAGGATTAGAATTGAAGGACAATGAAATTAAATTGAAATATAAAACAATTGGAGTGGAGAATAGTCTTTGGGAATTACTAGGGACCTATCATTGGATTACTCCCAATAACCCAAGACTTTGTATCTACTCACTCATATTCATAATGTAAATTGCAATAAGATAAATAGACATAATTGTAAATGACTGAAATCTAAATGACAAGAAATAAAGTGCAGAAAGTAAGAGCTGAAATGTAAAGTGCAGGAAATATAAAGAGCAGAAAAATAAAGAACAAGAAGATAAAAGAAAGCAAGTAAACAAGAACTAAAATAAGAAAAAAACTTAGATTAAACTTTGGAGTGAGATTACAAGTATATCCAAAGGTAAGATTACAACTGAAATAAGGTCCTATTTATAGGCTAGGATCAGTAGACAAGCTGATCAATTCGTATCAAATACAATAAAGACCATAAAGAGAGAAAGAAAACAGTTTTGAAACTGTTTTCTGGGTTCTGAAGAGTTGCACGGTCCGTGCAACATTGACACGGGTCGTGCTAAGTGAGAATACAAGCGAAACTGGAGATTTTAAGGTCTGCACGGGTCGTGCAACATTAGCACGGGTCGTGCAATGTTTCAGGTGCACTTTAAAAGTGACTTTTCAGCAACCAACTTGACCAGCACGGATCGTGCTGCTTCTGCACGGGGCGTGCAACATTTCTGGCTAAAATTCCTTGGCTTTTCGGTTGAGCACGAGTTGTGACACGGTCCATGCTATATTCCTTGTATCTTGGCACTATTTTTCTCCTTGCTTTGCACTATTCTTCCTTGCTTTGCACCCTCTTTTATTCTCTTCTGATTCTTGGCCTATTCTTCATGCAATGTTCATTCTTTCTTCAATTTGTAATCCCTGAAAATAAAATTAATAACTTGTAGTAAAATAGTTCAATAATGGAACTAAATTCCCACAATATTTATTCAAATTAAACATTAAAAACACTCTATTTTTGGACTTATCAGTTATCTACCATCGACGGCAGGAATGAAAATCTGAAATTACTTGTCCGTATTGTGAGACTTTGGAATGTTGTTGAAACCAACAAACCACCACTCTGTATTGAGTTGGTTCTCAGGTTGTGTTATTATTTTACCTGTTTTTGTTAAAAAAATACCACCGTTATTTGTAATACTTCTTCCTTTCTGTGATGATTTATAATTATACTTTTTAATACAAAATAGTGACACTGTATTGCAAATATCGTTATCAGTGTATTGCGTTTGATCCATATATATTTATATATTTGATCTTGCTTTCATCTATCACGTTACTATCAACTCACTACAATAGTAATATTAATATTATCTTATTTATGATTTGAATCAAACAGGGTACAAAGATGGGTGCTACCATGAAAATATCTCTTGTTTATAAGTTTGAAATAGACCTGTGCGAAGGGGTTTGCTACTACATGTCAAACATGGGTCCTATTACCAATCAAGGTGAATATAGATCAACACCTCACTCATGAAAGCTGACCTTCAAAAGGGAAACAGTTATCAGGAGAGTTGATGTGGACATGGTCCCTCCTAGCATTTATACTTTCACTGCACTAGACACTATCTGGCTGCCCACTTTTGACAGGAACTATTTAATAGGTAACATATTTTGATGTTGATAACTCACCATTATGCAATTACTTCAACGAGTTTTATGATAAATCACTATAATCTATTGTTCGTGAATTATAATTAGATGTCATTGGAATACTTACTGGTGTGAGTCAGCACCATCAATATGTCAACAAAGGTGTCCAGTCAACATTAGTGGTCATTGAACTGGATAATAGAGGGTAACAACTAATATTACAAATTATCAGTAAGGCATTATTATGAATTTAGATATTCCAAAAATATATGTTTACCTGTGGCAAAACTTATAGGTACCGATTTAATATCACTCTGTTTGGTACTCTGGTTGATGAACTACAATCCTTCCTTATTGGTGGAAATGCACGCAATGCTGTCATTGTCGTCACTTTTGCCAAACTGAAAGATTTTCAAGGTAGACTTGATCACTATGCAATGATAGATGAAATCAGAATAACTGCATTTAAAATATATTAATATATAGTATTTTCAATATGCGGGCAGGGACACTCTACAAAGCACTATGTATTCTTCGAGGCTGATGATCAACCCTGCGCTGCCTGCTGCTGTTGATCTCAAAAACTGGTATTATGTAGTCATACATCTAATTTTTTTTATCGATATAATAAGACATGTTTTATATTTAACAGATCTGTGGGCTGTAGCAATATTCATATACCTATTTTGAATGTATATCTAACCTAGCAACATGACATATTGCAATAAATTGTTGTATAGTGATCAAGTGAGGTTAAGTTTATCTAATAACTAGATTGTATTGACATTAAAGATTTCATGGCCCCAATATGGTTACTTTAGAATACATAAAAGAATCATCAGCTATCGATACCGACCGTGACATTTGCACGCTAACTCCTATTTATGCTCAGATGCACTGACCTGCAGTTTGGTATTCTTAATACATTTATAAATGAATGAATAAACAGGAGTTTGGTATTCTCAGTATGCCAGATACACTTGATTCTCCAAATGCGGAGCTTACCCCACTCCAAAGTGCTAAAAAAAACCACCATTTTTATTGACATTGTAAAGTTCAAAACAACGATTAGATTAATGGTCCTTTTTACATGATGAAAAGTGTATTTTTTGGCTGTAACACTCTACATTCAATAGATCTGTTGAACTGAAAATCAAGAAGACAACTATAATTAAGAAGACAGCAAATCGAGAGTTTACAACTTACAATAAAAATGGCTATAATCAAGACAACGGACTGTTGGATGCTATTGAAGCTTTTTAGACCACCGATTGCTGCTAGATATGGAGACGGCAGCGAACGGCGTACCCACCGCTGGACGAAGGTTAGGGATTACGATGTGGAGACAGAGTTTTGATATTCAATAAATTGGATTCTTGATTGTGCTTGCTGCGACTAAAACCGTCGCTTTCTCCTAGATGCGGAGACGATGGTGGACAGCGTATTCATGGCAGATTCGGTGGTGGCCGGCGTATCCACCTGTTCCTCTTATTTTTATGTCGAACTAACTTCCTCTTCTTTTTCTTTCACTTTCCTTTCTTTTATCAATTAATTTAAGGCTTAAATTAATATTACTTTCCTTTCATATTTTAATATTTCCTTTCATAAATAAAGTTTCTAAGGAACTATCCACAAGGGTGTGCCTTTTTTTTCTCTTTTGAAAATTTCCATCGGTGCTCTATATATTTGGCAACAAACTATTGTTTTTATTTTAATAAAATACCAAATACATCCTTTATATTTTATTGAGTAATTTTACCAAAAACCTATTTAGTAATGTCAACTATTTCCACTTTTTTGGTATTTTATGTTTCAAGAGAAATGGTACTAATTTTATTACCTTTAAAATAAATTTTATTCCCATTAAAGTATTAAAATTTTATTATCTTTAATTTTTCAAGATTTTTTAACTAAGAAAATGTATACTCGTGCATCGCACGGGTCATACCCACTAGTGTGTGTATATATATATATATATATATATATATATATATATATTATATAATATAAAGATAATGGTGTATTTTAAGGCGAGAGATGACAAAGTCCTTCATTGGTGTATGATAAACTACAAATTAGTGTATTTTTAGATATAGTTTTAAATCATATTTTAGAATAATTATCACTAATTATATAAATCATTGACTTAATTTCCTCTTTATTTTGCAGAAAAGAAGAAAAAAAAAAGAATGAAAGTCCAATTTAAAATCACTCAAAAATCAGAATCATATATACGGCTTTTTTTTTTGGTCAAAGGTGAATTGATTAAAAGAACTGGGCCAGGCCCAAACCAAAGCACCCAACAGGATACAAGGTTGATCCAAGTCCACCTATCAGAGAGATAACAGAGAGGGACTTACTACAACCACTGCCCAAACTAAAACAGCCACTAAACAGATAGCAAGTTGGGTCTTACCCAATTAGCCCAAACTAAAACGGGAAATGAAACTGCAACTAACATAGACTAAAATAGGTACAGAAATTAAAGCAACCAAAATATAAAGCTGTGCAGAAATAGCAGTGACCCTAATTTGGTAAAGAACCCCAAAAAAACACGATATTCCTTGAAACTTCAAAGGGCAAGACCCGAACAGCAACCCAAGGCTCAAGTAGCATTCCCAGTCAAAATCTCAGTGCAATGGAGCCTATTCCTGGTCACGCAAGCTCCTCTTGTCATTTCCAATCAACATTCTTAGTGAATTGGGTGGAGCCAACATCCAATTTCTTGGCAATTGATGAATCGCTGCCAATCTAGCCATCTCGTGCGCCACCGCATTCCCCTCTCTTGGAGTCCAGGTGAAACCACAAAGCCTCAAACAAGATTTCAACTCTCTAATATTTGATATTACACTGATTACTTGTTGTTTTGTTTTGTTGCCTCTACAAACTTCAATTAGATCCAGAGAGTCATTCTCAAGAATTACCTCATCGAGGCCAAGATTGACTGCAAATTTGGTAGCAAGCCGAACTGCAAAAGCTTCTGCCTCCAAGGGGCTTTGAGCAAAAATCTGTTCCACGCCCCCAATAAGAACATCACCCTTCGAGTCTCTACACACACAGCTTACAAAACCAGATTTCAAACTCTGGTTAAAATGTGCATCACAATTAATTTTGACTATATCCCCTTTTGGTGGTCTCCACTTCTTCACAAAAGTGACAGAGGGAGCATTAGTTCTTAGAGTGATTGGTTTCTGAGAAGCCTCCAGGAACTCATGAACTTGAGTTTTTGAGATAATTATAACTCCCAAAGGGTTAGGGTTAAGGTCTTGGTGAACCTTATCATTTCTTGATTTCCAAATATTCCAACAAACAGTCGAAATTAGAGCTATTCTTTCCATATCCATGCTGTCAACTTGATTTAGAATGAAATTCCCTAGCCACTCTTTGATTGAAGTAACAGAAAAAATATCAGGTACTTTGCACATTTGCAGCACAAACCAAATTGGTTTTGTCCAAGGACAAAGGAGGAGCAAGTGCTCAGCAGTTTCAGGCTCCTTTTGACAGATTGGACAAAAGTCATTATGAGCACAGTTTCTCTTTTTAAGATTAGCCTTGGTTGGGATAGCATTTTGGCAAATCCTCCAAAGGAAATGCTTCACTTTCGGTGAAACTTTGATCTTCCATAACTGCTTCCAGAACATAGGGTCATTTGATACAGAAGAGGATGGCCCTAGACACTGTCTCCTATTCTTTTTATCTAAAGTGGCATAGCCTGATTTAACACTGTAAAGACCATTACTAGTGGATGGCCAAAACAGCTCAGCATTGGATATTGAGTTACTGATCGGGGTATGTAGGGCTTCTATTGCATCACCTGGTGCGAGGCAACAATTCACTTTTTGTAAGTCCCAATTAGAGGTATCTTGAACCATCAAGTCACTAACCTTTGAGACATCAGCATTAAGAAGTAAGGAAACAGTTGATCCATTGAACCACCTAACTGTAGTAATAGGCAAGTTACAATTTCTTCCAATAGCCCATCTCCCAGAATTGAGTAACTCATCCCTACCATGTAGCAAGCTTTTCTAGACCCAAGAATCAGCATTTTTCATTTTAACAGACCACATATCCTTATTCTGGTAGTAGATTCCTTTTAGAATAATAGCCCAGTAAGCATTTGGATTGAAATGCAACCTCCAAGCCTGCTTTGTTAAAAGAGATGAATTGAGAATGTTAAAATTCCTAAAACCAATCCCCCCTTCTTCCTTTGGAGTGCACATGATATCCCATTTTTTCCAGTAAATCCCTCTCTTGTTATGCTTTGAGCTCCACCAAAATTTTGAGATTGCAGGAGTTATAGTTTTACAAAAGTTCTTAGGAAGCCTCAAGATTGACATCATATAGCTTGGGATCGCCTGGATTATTGACTTGATAAGAGTCTCTTTCCCTGCCTGATTTAGAAGGCTACCCTTCCAACCATCTAATTTATCAAAAATTCTCTCCTTAAGAAATTGGAGAGATTGGGATTTAGCCCTTCCCCATTGAGCAGGAATGCCTAGATAGTTCCCAGGAGAGTCCCATATAGGGACATGAATAATGGATGCCAACATGTTTTTTGTAACCCTTGAAGCACCAGTGGCACAAATGAGGCCAGATTTAGATAAACTAATCATCTGTCCTGATGCAGCAGTGAATGTATTTAGAATGTTAACAAATTGATACATTTTCGTAGCAGTAGACATTCCAAACAACAGAGCATCGTCAGCAAAAAGGAGGTGGGTTAGGCATGGAGCTTCTTTGGCTAGTTTGATACCAGAGATGAGAGATGACTGCTGGGCAGAGTTAATCAGTCTAGACAGAGTATCAAAAGCTAAAATAAAGAGATATGGCGATAGTGGATCACCTTGCCTGAGCCCCCTTTGTGGAATAATAGTCTCAGAGTGGAATCCATTAATATGATAGGCATAGGACACTGAGGTAACCACTTCCATCACCCAACCAACCCAAACTTCAGCAAAACCGTATGCAATAAGGCAGCTTTTCAAAAAACCCCATTCCAGCCTGTCATACGCCTTATTCATGTCAAGTTTAAGAGCAAAGCCTCTATCAGTCTTGATACCTCTTTTTTTAGATAGTGGAAAGCTTCATGAGCCACTACTAGGTTACCTTGTAGATATAGTTACAGCAGCTAATAGGCCTCAACTGGGATACTTCCTCTGGGTGATGCACTTTAGGAATAAGAGCTACAAGAGTCTTATTGATATCAGTTCCCAATTGTCCTTTTTCAAAGAAACTCATCACAACAGCAGACACATCCTCCTTCAGGATTTCCCAGTGATGTTGAAAGAAAGAGCCATTCCAACCATCTGGGCCTGGAGCCTTCGTGGCACCAAGGCTAAAAACAGCATTATCAATTTCAGTTTGAGTTATGGCAGCACAGAGAATCTCATATATCATCAGTAACCAGGTTGGGGATTGCTGCGAGACAAACATCCAAAGAGGAAGTGACACTAGCAGAGTAGACAGAGCTAAAGTGATTTAGAACCTCATTTGTGACATCATGTTGGCCCTCAACCCACTCACCTTGATTATTTCTTAACCTGTGGATTCTGTTCCTACTTCTTCTTTGGACGGTTGATGCATGAAAAAACTTTGAATTTCTGTCCCCATAGTTGAGCCACTTTACTCTGGACCTCTGTCCCCAATACCTTTCTTCCTGGTGCCAAAGGTCATCAATCTCCTTTCTTAATAATGCTACTTCATTCCAGTCCACATTGTCTTGATGTTGATTAAGAAGGAGGGTCAGCCTGGCCTTTTTTCCTTTAATTTGGCTTGCTGCATTTTTAAAAGTTTTCCTATTCCAAGCCTCCAGTGACTGCTTACAATTACTCAGCTTGTCAGATAGATTAACCCAGGGATCCCCTCCAGCCAAGGGAGCATCCCAGGCCTTAGCAACAACAGCTTGACAATCAGGGTGTTCATTCCAGAGGTCCTCAAATTTAAAATTCCTCCCACTGGTGTGAGAAGGATTAGGCCTAAGGATTATTGGGGAGTGATCTGAGTTAATGATAGGTAGAGCAGTGGCAAGAGCATGAGGGAAGAGCTCCCTCCACCTCCAGTTGGCCAGAATTCTATCAATTTTCTGTTTAGTTATGTGACCATCCTTTGGATTACTTATCCACGTGAATCTACACCCTTTAATCTCCATATCCCCAAGGTCAGCATCATCCAGGAAGTCTCTAAACAATCTCATTCTAATAGGTTCTATAGCTCTGGCACCTTCTTTTTCATCAGCAGATCTCATTTCATTAAAATCACCAAAGCAGCACCATGGCCTATTATTAGAAGGTTTCAATCTGAGAATTCTCCCCCATAGGTTTCTTCGGTGATAGAAAGTTGGATTCCCATATACACAAGTAACCTCAAAAAGCTTACCAGATCTCCTTTCCTCCATTGCTAAATGGATGTAATTTAGACAAAAGTCCAAGATTTGGACTTTATAATAGTCATTCCAAATTAATCCAGTGCTGATATCTCAATCTACCTTTAATTCTTTCTACCCTATCCTTACAAGCTCTGGTCTCCATAAGGAAGAGTAAGGCCGGCTTATGACCTCGTACAAGGTCATGAAGCTCTCTATTTGTCGTGGCCGCCGCCAAACCACGACAATTCCAGGCTATACACGTCACTTGGAGTTTGGGGGCATGGGATGGCCCGCCTCCTCAGCCTGATCTTTGTTATTGTGTCCCATTACAAATCCTCCAAAAATATTGCCCGTAGCATTGCAACTGTTATTTCCTGCTCCTTTTGTTTTCTTGTTTACAATTGATTGGTTCTCATTTATCTGACTCATATCTCTTTTCCTTTTCAGAATTAAACCAGATCCCAAGTTCAGGGCTAGCTCACTCTCTTCTTCCTGCTGTAGCATTACGAGACCCTCAACTTTGCTGTCTTCTGCTCCTAGAAACTCCACATAATAGTTCTGAGGTGATGTAGCTATTAACTTAGTTGGTTCTCTCCAATCAGTACTGGCCTTGCCTTCAGTTGCCTCTGCCTGCTTCTTCTTGAAGGAAGAATTGTAAAATTTCTTCTTGACTGCCCTTGCTTTATCTGGTGATATCCCCGCTCCATCATATCTGTTCTTACTATCATTAGTACTTGGATAGTCCTTGGTAGTTATAGGAGACTTTAGGCCAATTTCTTCTTTAGTCGGTTTGTGCTCCTCCAAGTTTGAAGGCCCCAATTCTGGAGAATTTTCGTGTGAAGCCAGAGGGATAGTGATTGGTAGGGAGCCATCTACCATCGGGTTGATCAGTTCTTGTGTCTCCTCTACCCCCTGTCTCTGATTTTCTTCCTGAGTCTGATTGTTCTCTTCCTCTATATCATTTTCTCCAAACCCCTCTTCAGTTTGTGCAATATTTTCTAATTGTAAAGGACTCCGTCTACCAATTTGTATCCTGGCCCTTTCCATGACTATTTCAACATCATTGGCAGCTCTCTTCATTTTTTCCAGAAATAGGTCTCTTATTATTTTTTGTTTCCATAGGTATTCAGGGCCATTCACATCTTCAGGGCTTCCACCAGTGAGTTGGAACTGCTGCTTGAACCTTCTATATTCAGCTAGTTCAAAATCTGATAAGTGAGTTTCAAAAGGCATGGGATACTCATTATTATGACAGTTCTCCATAGATTCTTCAAAGGAGACTTCCTTTATCAGGAGTTGGCCTCTAGTCGTGCTTTTAACGGTAGTTGGAACTGTACCAGTCCCTGAGGCAGAGTTAAGAATCAGTTCTTCCCAGGCTTTCCTGACCCTTTCTCGTATAGCTTCTTCACTTTCTTTCTCAGTGGCATTTTCACCTTTGGAGGGATTCGAACTCTCAGCAGGCCCCTTCTCCTTTTGAAACTTGTGAGCTGTATGTTTAGTGGAATCATCATACCTTTGTTTGTGTTCTTTCAAAATGGTGAAAATAGATTTAGACGGTTGGGCAATGTTACCTTGATGATATTTTTGGGTAGAGCTACAATAAGTTGCCATAGCCTTCACAACCTTACAATGTTTCTCCTCATGACCCAAACAACCACAATTAAAGCACATGTCTTGTAGTCTTTCATACTTATAGTTTACCCATAGTCTTGGTAAATTCTGCCTAGGGATCCAGCATCCAGCTGGCAATGGCTTAGATACATCCAGCAACATCCTGGCTCTTAGGAAAGTCCTAAGAACACGTCCTTCTAGAATGGATTCTTCAATCTCTATAACTTTCCTTACTTTTTGTAGAATAGTTCTCCCATTTGAGCTATTAAGGAATTCCATTGGCATGTTATGTACTTGAACCCAGAAAGGGTTCCAGTCAAAAGAGATCTCCTCCATGGTTATTGAGGGGTTCCAATATTGCAAACATATTAAATGATTTAGAAAGTACCATGGTGCTCTCCTCATAACCTCGTTACAGTCATTCTCATCTTCAAAGGTAAAAAGGAATTTGTTCTTACCTAAGTCAGAAATTTGTAGGTTTTTGAAACTTGACCAGGCTTTTGTGATAATACCCTTGGCAGCTGCCCTGTTCTGTGCTTTATTGGTGTGTAGAAGCCCAACCAGAGTTCTCTTTGTTAACTCCATATTGTTAATTCTTGTAGGTACCAGCATTTCCGTAAGTTCTTCCGGGTTATCCATGATCTGCGGAGGACGGTGCTTGGAGCTAGACGCCATGGGGAGGTAACGAACTAGGATCTTAGATTAGGACAAGACAGCGCAGAGACAAACTCACAGAGGAGGGGTAGAAAAGATGGAGATTTGTTAAACACAACGATTGTATCTATTTTATACTGAGAGTTGCTATACTTTCTTCTGAATAAGCTAACTTAGTAACAATCATGTATTTATTTCAGATATATTATTTTTCATCTTCATGATTGAATCCTGGAAGTGGTTGGTATTCTGGGTTAGTAGTTCACTATATAGAGTATTCAGCTAGTATCTAATTTGGTAGCTAGTATCTGGTTTCGCAAGTTAAATTTCTTTGAAAAACGGAAGCTGTAATGGAATAGGATGATGACTTTTGATGTATAACGGTAGGAATAAAGATAGGAACAACGAACAGTAACCCTTTACTTATCTATCCAAATTGGAAACTTAACCCTAAAAAGGGAACCAAACCCTAAACCCTAGCAAAGCTAATTTTTTGGGAACGTTTTTGAATCCATATATACGGCTTGAATAGAAAGAAAATATCAATTTTGAAGTGGAGCCAAATTGTCAACGGCCTTATTGGGAAGCATCAACCCATTATTCCTATCATCAACAAGAAACCAGCGCTTCTGTTGAAGAAGAAAGCTACAATTAAAGGCCCAATTGAATTGATGGAAGACCAGCCCATTAATTAACTTGTGGCAGCCCATATTTAAAAGAAGATGAGGTTTGGCAATAAAAAATAGGAAAGTGAGAACATGACTTGGGGAGGAGGTAATCATACAAAAACCTAGCCTTGAAATATAAAAGGAAGTCGTCAACAGGAAAGAGGGGGCTGTCAATTGCATAAATAATAGAAGCCGTACACAAACAGGGACAACATGCATAGGGACGCAGAGGAGAGGAAAAAGGAGATTTTGGTACCAGTTGACACTGTGAGAGAGCTCTGGAGCAGAATAAAGAGATTGAAGACTTTGACCAGGAATTTCTCTAATTACCGAGTTATTCTTATCTTTGTATTTCATGAACTTTATTTCTATTTTATTGTTCTTGATACCTATGGATACCTAAATCCTCTTATAGGGTCTTAGGTGAATCTTGCTTGTTTAGAGACCTTTTTATGTTCTAATTTCTAGTTTAACGAGGATTATGTAATCATCTTCATCATTCATCAGCAACCACTCTCCTCACCACCTCTCCTTCATCTTCATCTCCTCCATTTCCTCCACAGCCACACCACTGATACACCGCCACCATGAACCCACCATTTCCAGATCTGGTTCTATTTGAGAAATACAATGTTGGAAGATGAACTGAAATTGAGGATTCTATAAAACCTAAGAAACTTGGAAACAAAATGAAATCATGTTTTGTTTAGAAAACTAAGAAAACGAAAACGAAATTGCTGGGGAAACGAAATGAAATCGTGTTTTGTTTAGAAAACTAAGAAAAAGAAATGAAATGTTGCTGGATTTGGTGGTCGGAATAGGTGATTAAGAGTACGTGGATTGTTTGTTTTTAGGATCGACATTTATGATGTTGACCGCGAGGTTACAGCAAAGGGTGGTGGCGGAGATGGGGAGGTTGAATGGTGGGCCAGGGATGTTGTTACATGAGTTTAGAAGATCAAAGGTTGTTATGGAAGATTTAAGAGGAGAATTGGAAAGAAAGGGTTCTGTTTTGGAGTGAGAAAATGATGTTGACGTTAGAGACAGAGTTGATAATGTTAGGTGCTGATAATATTATTGCTCAGTTGATGATTTCTTTTGATCTGGTTCTATTGCTTTGATGCTAAAGATAGGGAGGTTGAAGAAGATAATAATTTTCAGATTTTTTAAAATAAAACTAAATTAAAAATGAGTTGGATAAGCATTACATAAGCCACATAAGCTTAAATTGTGACACATCAACCCAAAAAAAAGCCACATATGCGTTTTTAACAGAGTTTGACGGTCTTTAACGAAAAAGGATTTATGTGCCAAAAAATTGAAAGATAAAGGACTTATGTGGGACAAAAAAAACATAAAAGACTAAATCGTTACTTTAAATAAAGTTAAAGGACCCCGAGAGCATTTTTAGCCATCATTTTACTTCCCTAGTCAATCTTTATGTAACTCTCCACAGTTCTATTAATGAAAAATGATTATGAAGTAAAAATAAATAAAAGATGACATCTTATGTTCAAACTTTATCGAAACTGGCTGCAATGAGATCTCTAAAAACATTTTATAAAATTTATGCCAAAAGAATCAATTTATAAAATATATAATATATTGTCTTTTAACTTTCGATTGGAAAACAAAAGGAGCTCAACTTTTGCGCATAAAAAATGAGGATAATAAACACATTTAACAACAGCATGTCATCATCAAGTAATTAACAAAGCTTTGTTTTTGTTTCTGCTTAAGTACTGCACGAAGCTTTTTTGTGTTTGCGCAGTTGCCCAAAACTGGTATTAGAGCTAATACGGTTGTTAGCCTGCATTTTCGACAGGCTCAATTAAATGCAGTCAACGAGGTTTAGTTTGACCTTGTATTTCAAGAGATAAGAAGTAATTTCGACGTTCAAAATGGGTTAAGTTATCAGGTTATATCAAGCTGATTTCGACGCTGGATTTGGTGAAGTCGAAGAAGTTGCAAGCAAAGATTTCGACAAGAGAAAGTTTGAAGGCTGATGTCGAAGTGGAATCAAGCAACAATGGTCGAAAAGACATAACAGTTACTGTTTTTTAAATTCTCTGTACAGTTAGTTAGTTATAGTGTTTCCCTCCTTGTATAAATAGTAGTTTTTCATAGGAAAAACGGGTCACAATCTCATTACAGAATTCTCACGCTCTAACTTCCAACACATTACAGAGAAAACGAGCCAACAGAAGAATGTATGATCTGTGCACCAACTCTCTTTACAATTAATGCAATTTTAATTTGTTTTCTTCTTTGCTTTTCTGCAATTTTTTCTTTGTTTTATTCTCCCTCATCGAGGAAATTCGACGGTTTCGCGCGAGATCGACAGTTATCTTCTTCTTTTTACTTTTAAACTGCAAGAACACATATAATTCTGGGAAAAACTTTAACACAAATGGTATTAGGATTTACTAGTTGATCCTGCAAACAGAAGCAATTTCAAACTAGCGGTGTTTACCAAAATCCAAGGTAAACAAATTTGCACGCCCAGTGGGACCCTTGTGCTAATTTTAAAGTTTTTTGTTGAATTCTTAAACTTTGTGTTTGTCTGTGCATGCAATTAAGGAGTGGTAAACATCTTCCAGAGATGGCACGCTATAGTACAGGTAATGCTTCTGCATCAAATGCACAAAGTACACAAGAACAAGCGTCAGTTAGTGACGTTAACGCTGCAAATGTCGCAGGCATAACCGTTGCTATGCCTTCTTCGACAACAATGGGAGTAACCGTTACTATGTTTTTAGTATTTAAATTAAATAAAAATTGTAGAATTTTAGTTTTGATTTGGAGCTATTTTACTACAAATTGTTAGTTTAATTTGTCGGGGTCAAATAAATGAAGAAATGGAAGAATTTGGGTAATTAAAAAGCAAGGATTGAAAATGTAAGGACCAAGGAGCAAAATCAAGCAAATGGAGCCAAGAATTTGGTGTTCACGCACGGTTCGTGCTCACTGATATAGAAAGCAGCTGAAAAGACTCAAGACACGCACGGTCCGTGCGCACCAGAAGCATGGTCCGTGCGTCCTGTACGTTTCAGAAGATGGAAAGTTTGAAGACCACGCACGGTCCGTGCGCCTCAGCAGCACGGTCCGTGCGCCCTGTTCCAGAAAAGCCGTTTTGAAGAAGGTCCGTGCGCCTCAGCAACACCGTCCGTGTGCCTCAGCAACACCGTCCGTGTGCCTTTATCTGAAGCTAAAAATGTTACAAAACTCTTCCAATTCTTTCATTATGGCTTGTAATTCGAATTTAATCCTTTGTCTACTGATCCTAGGCTATAAATAGGACCTCATTTCAACTGTAATGGTACCTTTGCGTACTTGTAATCTCATTCCAAAGTTTAATCTAAGTTCTTGCAATTTTCTTAAGCTTTTGCTCTTTTATTTTCATGTTCTTTACTTTCTTGCAATTCTAATTTCTGTTCTTTACATTTCCAGTACTTTACATTTCAGTTCTTTATCGCTTTGTTTATATTCTTGTCATTTACATTCTGTTATTTATCTTTATGTCATTTTCTTTTATGTCATTCTCTTCTACTCCCTTGTCTACTATGATCATGTGTGAGTAGACTTCTTTAGTCTTGGGATTGTGGGACACAATCAAATGATGGGTCCCTAAACAAATCCAAGACTAAACTATCTTATTTAGTACTTGAATTTTAATCTAATTCCATAGAACTGAATTTTATAAAACAAATATCAAACGAAGTACCGAGAGGTGAAGTTTGATATTAGAACAAATGGAATTAGACAAGGCAAAGCAAAGCATGAGAATAGCATTGCTAGCCTTGGGACAATAAGGTTGTGCTTAATGGGTCTCTGCGATGATCAACCATGAGAATAGGTTTGATCATTGTTTCGAGACACATTCTTGCATTCCGAAAGGAAGCTTGAATTACACCAAAAAAATACCTTGTCCTTAAAACAATTTCAAAATATGATAGAGAATAGTTAAGGGGTTGTTTATTTCCATCATTGTGATCTAACCATGATCCCAATGCGTCTTTTATTCTAAATTTTACAAAAAAAAAATACTCTTTTTATTAAAATCATTCATTTCAGCTAATCAACATCAAAAATTAGATTAGTAATCACAAAATACTCCCTGTGGATCGATACTTTTTATTACGCGATAGAACCGTGCACTTGCGGCCTATCATGCCACCAATAGTAGGACCAACGAGTCCTTTGATGGCAAATCCAATGATTGGAAATATGCCATTTACTATGAGTGGAAGGGCTTTACCGTATGGCATGCCAACAGCATTGATGGCAGGCCTTCAGACAAATTCGTCTACATTTACAGATAAAGCAATTACAGGGTATTCTCCTACTCATAGTTCAACAGAGGGCATCCATAGTCGAAATGCCCAAACTAATCTGACTACAACTTCTTTGTTGGCATTAAGACAACAAATGGATGATAGCAATCATGATATGGTCAATATGTTAACACAACAAATTGGTACTGTGTTTAATCCTTTGATACAAAACGCTAATAATAGTTACCAAATGTTGGCAACACACATGGGAAGAATTGCTGATTTCTTTGGTACTCCACCAGTACATAACCAGCAAATCCCCCAAATCCAAAACGCTAGGCCTGTAGAGATACCTGTAGAAAGGCCTAACAATGCAATTCCTATGAATCAGGGAAACCAAGGACAACAACAAATTGTCAAAGAGCCTATGAGGATAGAGGCAATCCCTGAAGTTGTGTTGGTGAATAGAAACCAAAATGTAGACGAAGTGGTCAGACAAGTGCAACAAAACAATTTTGGAGCACAAAAAAATCTAGCTAATATGGTCGAAACTATTTTAGCCCAGAATGGCCTTAACTTAGGTTTACATAGGCCTAATTTTGCGTCGCCCTTGTCAGAATACACCTTACAAACAGAGCTACCTAGGGGATGGAAAATTCCCAAGTTCACAAAGTTCGCTAGAAAAACCAGTGAATCTACCGTCGAACACGTGGCTCGTTATTTGACTGAGGCTGGCGATCTAGCACATAATGAGAATTTAAGGATGAAGTACTTTCCAAATTCTCTAACTAAGAATGCCTTCACATGGTTCACTACACTGCCTCCAAATTCAATTTTTAATTGGAGTCAATTAGAAAAGGCCTTCCATGAGCAGTTCTATATGGGCCAATGTAAGATTAGTCTTAAAGAACTGGCTAGCGTTCGACGCAAGGGGGCAGAATCTATTGATGATTATCTCAATAGATTTAGACTACTCAAATCAAGGTGTTTTACCCAAGTGCCTGAGCATGAGTTAGTCGAAATGGCTGCTGGTGGTCTAGATTAAACTATAAGAAAGAAACTAGACACACTACATTTAAGAGATATGGCACAATTGGCTGATAGAGTTCGACAAGTCGAAAGACTCAAAGCTGAAAAAGCCAGAACAGGTAGATTCCAAAGTAAGAAAGAAAAGGTTGCTTATGTCGAAACTAATGACAGTGACCAAGAATTCGACATATCTTATGAAGATGTCGAAGAAGAGGTTAATATTGCAGAATTTAAATCAGGACCTCCTTATACCTGTTGATTGGCTCGTTGTCGAAAAAAGGAGAAATCTGGAAAGAACAAGGTATTTTCGACCTGATGACGTCATTAGACCAAGTAAGAGGAATTTCAAAAATGTCATTTTCTTCTTCATTTAAAAACTCAGTCGAAAAAGACATTTTTGGGGGGCAATTTGCTAGCCTGCATTTTCGACAGGCTTAATTAAATGCGGTCAACGAGGTTTAGTTTGACCTTGTATTTCAAGAGACAAAAAGTAATTTCGACGTTCAAAATGGGTTAAGTTATCAGGTTATATCAAGCTGATTTCGACGCTGGATTTGGTGAAGTCGAAGAAGTTGCAAGCAAAGATTTCGACAAGAGGAAGTTTGAAGGCTGATTTCGAGGTGGAATCAAGCAACCATGGTCGAAAAGACATAACAGTTACTGTTTTTTAAATTCTCTGTATAGTTAGTTAGTTATAGTGTTTCCCTCCTTGTATAAATAGTAGTTTTTCATAGGAAAAACGGGTCACAATCTCATTACAGAATTCTCACGCTCTAACTTCCAACACATTACAGAGAAAAGGAGCCAAGAGAAGAATGTATGATCTGTGCACCAACTCTCTTTACAATTAATGCAATTTTAATTTGTTTTCTTCTTTGCTTTTTTGCAATTTTTTCTTTGTTTTATTCTCTCTCATTGAGGAAATTCGACGGTTTCGCGCGAGATCGACGGTTATCTTCTTCTTTTTACTTTTAAACTGCAAGAACACATATAATTTTGGGAAAAACTTTAACACAAATGGTCTTAGGATTTACTAGTTGATCCTGCAAACAGAAGCAATTTCAAACTAGCGGTGTTTACCAAAATCCAAGGTAAACAACAGTAGAAATGATGGTGCAACCAGGAGGGACGAGATCAAAGCCAATTGGTGCGACCAGGAGACCAATAGAGACGATTATGAAGTCGTAGTGGATCTATGTGTGGATCCTTGTATCCAAAGTCTTCTTGAAAATTAGTACAGATAATATGTTCTTTTGATGGTAGATAACAACAATACAAATACAAGTACACCATTAAAAACTTTAATATTTGAAGACGAGAGATATTGGTAAAGAACACACAACGATAGATGTAGATGGAGATGATAAATAAGATGAAAATCACTAGCAATAGAGACCTCACTGAGACTGTTACTCGACCACAAACTCAAATCATCACCACAATCCAATTTTAGAGGTAGTAAGGCATGAATTCTAGAGACAAGTTTAGAAGGGACATAAGCTTCTAAACACCAGAGCTGCCTTGAGCCCTTCCAACTCTTTAAAACTTTTTTTTGTCAGTTTTGACAAAATGATAGATAAACACCACACACATATATTATCACACGGCCACATAGACTTTTTAGTTATGGTGTCGTTATAGCTTGCATCTCTCTCTCTACTTGGCACATCTTGTAATTGGCTTTTATCATTGTGTTTGGGTACTCTTTTTTCTCCTTAGCTAGGCCTTTTTTTCACTGGGTTTTAGTCCCGAGAAGTTTTAATGAGGCTTGTGTATTTGTTTGGGTTGGAGTACCTCTGGTACTCCCTTCGATAAATCTTTTGCTTATAAAAAAATATAACTTGCGAAAGAATAAACGGTTTAATTGAGTAAAAAAATGAATTAATTTGCGATTTAAATGGTCCTTGTTTTCTCATAAGTTTTGGTTCATGTCCTTTATGAAATTAGTTTTGTTTTTGATTTCATATTTTTATCAATAGATACCGAAAAGAATTGGTTTGAGTGGTAAGTGGACTCGGATCCTACCTCAAGGTCTCGGATTCGAACATTGGATGTGACAAAAATTTTGTGACAAAAATTTTGTCGGGAGGGAAGAACCACACAGGCCGAGAAAGTTGAGTACACGTAGCCAGCCAAGTTCCTCGGCGTAGATTAGTCATTGGTAAATTCGGTGAAAACTGCACACCTATTACATTGTAAAAAAATCTTTTTATCAATAAATTTATGATAACATTATTAATGGGTATTGTAGGCGAGATGTTCGCAATTCCTTCTAAGTTCTAACCGCAAGAGCTTTTATGAACTAGTATTCGATTAAAAAAATTGTTTTTTTACTAGATTAAAATTAGTATTATATATTATAATTATAAAGTCCCTTACAACTTCTCTCTTCATAAACAAGATTCATGTGAATCACGACCTCTAAAAAATACTCTTTTGTTCTCATCTCTTTTGATGTTTTAGCAAATGAAACATAGAGTAAGAAAATATTAATTAGTAGATATCTAGTAAAGTAATCCCAATTAATATTTTGTTCTCCACAATTTTACTTTGATAAAAATATTAATTAGCATTGTATTCTCTTTATAAAATACTAAAAAAAAATTAGACAGAAGACTAAAACACCAAAAGATTATGTGACTGAGAGAGTAGCATTATTCATATAATGTACAAATTTAACCAGAAAAGTATGCACTCTTTTATAGCAAAAACTTCCGCACTCATAAAAATACAAAAGGCAAAGTACAAGGAGACAGACAGACACTAGACCAGAGAGGAACATGGACAACAACACGCGCGTCTATATATTTATTATATATAAATATATAAATACACACGTGATGCTTTTTGGAGGTCTATTCTTCTCAAGTCAATAATATGTATGGGGGCACTCGATATATCGGTCGTTGAAAATCATTATTTCCAGATTTTTTTAGCATTCGAATAATCTGATTCTAGTTAGTATTTTTAAAAAGAGTAGTGTTATTTAGTTAAATTTTTTCAATAAAAAATAGTTAAAAACAATATTATAATATAAATTAATTAAGTTTTTTAAGTATATAACTAACTTATTTTTTTACAATTTTCTATCTCATTGTCCATTAACTAAAAACTGTAAAAATATAAGTTGGTTATTTACTTAAAAAATTTAGTTAATTAATGTTGTAACGTGACTTTTAATTATTTTTGGTTGAAAAATTTTGATTAAATAATATTATTGTTTTAAAAAACATGCATTATCAATATCAATCAAAATTCAATACAGATATCAGTCATCATTATGATTATGATCCACCACCATCACCATCACCATCACCGACTGTTTGGGACCACACGTTGGTTCTTTAAAAGCCTGGACAACGGGCGGTTTCGGGCCCAAAACCACCAACCGAATTAAAACCGCGGTTTCAAAAGAGCAACCCACTTCCGCCCAGATTTCTTCTCGGATGGTGCGGTGTGGTTCGGTTTGGCGGGTTTGGGGTAGAGAGAGTCTGAGAGGGAGATTTTGTTGAAAAAAACCAGAGAGGGAGATGAAGCGAGAGGTAGACGAAGGTAAACAGAAGTATAGAACTGTCTCTCTCTTCCTTTTGAATGATAAGACAAGATAGTAGTTTAATAAATTATTTTTTGATTACAGTTTAATATAAATTATTATTATTATTTATTATATAACTCAAACTAATGATATTTTATGCAAAGAAATGGGGAGTCACGTGGGATGCAATGATTCTACTCACCAACCATTTCACATCTTGACAGTATAGTACTGCAAGAAACACAGAGCAACTATCTTACCATCCATTTTCTCTCTATTCCCAAGTGAAATCCAACGGCTGTGCTTATTTCATCTTCAAACCTCTAGTTCCTTCTTTTTCTCTGTAAGTTTGTTGAAGGTAAACTGAAGCATACCACCATCATTTCGTGTTATAGCCCTTCCCCATCTAAAAATAATAATCGTGAGAATCAATCCATCCATTAGCAACACGGGAATTCGAAGCCCTTCCTCATTTTAAGCGATTATCTGATCGAATTCTAAGCGCCAAGTAATTGAACAAAACATGGGAATCACGTCTGGTAGAACATCGCGGATCCTCGAATCACTTTGCACCGACGGTTTTTGAAATGTAAAGTTAAGTAAAAATTAGACTCAGGCAATTCACGGAAATCAATCCCAAGCGGGACACGTGGTATCGATCATCATCAATCATTAGTTAATTTATTTTTATCCACTTTCATTAAGGACATGTGTCCACCATGCAACCTAGCAGCTTATTTTTCATAGCTTAATAAATAGTAGTTCATACGAAGAACTCGATGTGATTTTATAACATTCAGTAGCTTATTACGCCTAACACATCTGACTAAACAGAATCTCTAGCTACAGCGGTAAACAATGTATTTCTGAGCCAACCCCTTTTGTATTTTCAAACTTATTTATGCAATTTCTTTTCGACAATCGAGTGTCTCACTCATTGTCTCCCTTTTTATCAATTTACTTTTTACTTTCTGCACTTGAGGAATTCTTGATGTTCTTTCCCGCTTGGGATTGATTTCCGAAGCAATTGCCTCAACTGCTGTTGCATGTTGTTCTGATCTTCGAAATTCGCTTTT